>JASAND010025053.1:0-42435 GCA_030248195.1 Trissonchulus latispiculum
GTTGGCAAGTTTAACTAGAAAAGTACCATTTTTAGGGCCAGTATAAAATGCAGACGCAGACCAGCAGACTTAGCAGACTTATGCAGACGCAGACTCGGGTATAAAACGCAGACCTGAAAACAGAGTCGGGTATAAAATGCAGACTTTTGAGCAGACTTGCAGACTGGGGTATAAAAAGCAGACCCGGGTATAAAATGCAGATTGTTGAGCAGACTTGCAGACCCGGGTATAAAATGCAGACTTTCTTGCAGACTTGCAGACTAGGGTAGAAGAAGCAGACCGGGGTATAAAATGCAGACTTGGGTATAAAATGCAGACTTTTGAGCAGACTTACTGATCCTGATATATATATATATATATATATATATATATATATATATATATATATATATATATATATATATATATATATATATATATATATATATATATATATATATATATATACATAAAATCAGGTTAGGCTATTAAACGTAGGCCAGTCAGCAATTAAAGCAGGCTCCGGTATAAAATGTATTACGTATAGGTTTTGCAGATTTTGGTGTAAAATATACAGTATGGTCGGTAATAACCAGACGCCGGTATATATAATCAAAATTAACTTTAATTTTGTTGCATTAAATGTCTACTTTGCTGACAACATACATATGGCAAGGTTAATAAAAAACTCACAAAATCGAATTTTTGCTGCCATTTTCGCAAATGAAGTCCGATCAAAATAATTTTGGTATATATGTAATCAACAGGTAATGATCCTCTCCATACGGTGCAAGTCTCAAGCCGATAGCCCTTGTGTTGCGAGAGTAAAAAATTTATGTAATCTTTTGTTAACGAATTCACCAAAAAATCAGATAGGAAAATTTTTTCATGCATAAATAGAGCATGACCCTAGTGTTACTATGTATAAAAGTATATGCTAAAGTTTTAAGCTTAAGATGTAAGCTTATATTGAGCTAACGAAAAGCTGAATCGAAAAACGGATTTCAGATTCGTGTTCTGCGACCCCGAAAACCCCAGAATACAACTGTTCAGCAAAATCGAAGACAAAAACTTTTTCGGTTCCCCTTGGTCCCCCCTTACGAATCGAAAAAAAATCGAATTTCGCGAAATCGAAAAATTTTGCGATATTTGAACTCAGCGTGGTCGAAAACATACCCATACCAAATTTTAGCTCATTCGGTCAAGTTTGGCAGAATCTGGGCCTAAGGGGTTATCCTGAAAAGATCCCCACCCCGCACCTTTTTATAAAAAGTTGTGGGTGATGTTTTTGCGAAAAAGTTCGCAAGGTAATCTCCCGCTGTGGGCCAGCCTAGAGGTCATGGCAAAGTATCCAATACATGGCTAGATAGTGCAGAGTGTGGACATGCTATATGCATAATATAGGTAAGCGAAGTCCGTAGTGAGGAATAGCAAAATTTTCAATTTTGGTCCCGAGTTGTCTGAGGGTCGGTTTTGAGGTGGGTCGACTGTTTTGGATATCCTGATCAACGGAGTTGGGCCTCGGCAGATACCGGGCCTGCAAATCTGCTCAAAAATCTGCATTTTATACCAAAGTCTGCTTTTTATACCTCAGTCTGCAAGTCTGCTCAAAAGTCTGCATTTTATACCCGGGTCTGCTTTTTATACCCCAGTCTGCAAGTCTGCTCAAAAGTCTGCATTTTATACCCGAGTCTGTTTTCAGGTCTGCGTTTTATACCCGAGTCTGCGTCTGCATAAGTCTGCTAAGTCTGCTGGTCTGCGTCTGCGTCTGCGTCTGCAGTTTATACTGGCCCCCATTTTTATACACATCACGATGTTGCCAAGAAACAGAGCAGCTTACCAATTTAAAAATTATTGGGTGTAGCCAATCTATGCTCTTGCAAAAGCTGACTACTAAAAGAGAGAACAATTGAAACCTTTATGGAAATTCGCGCAATTTCATATTAATTCCGTACTAGTTTTAGCGGTACTCATTATTCGTAAAAAGGTAACAGTAGGTATATATAAATTAATCTGTATATATACACTGATTCCACAAATGTTTGGACTATGTCTGCAAATATATACTCTCCACCAGTTCGTGTGACAAGCTGCGGCGACATGAGCTGCAAGACAAATACATAACTGATTATGTAGCTAGTCTGGAAAGACCCCCTCCCACAAAACTGAGTACCCACCACGGGGCAACACTACCCTCCCAGCATACAGTTGTTCACTCGTTGAAGCTCGACAAGTTTTGCCTACTCGGGTCGTTAATTTCGTTCTTGAACACGTAAATCTAGAGGGAGTAAGCGTTTAGCGTACACAATTGTTGACCAGCCGTCATCCTATCAGAGCCACAATTCGCACCCTGACCCACCACTCAACTGGGACACCATTTCCAAGTTCTACTGTGACAGTACACACATTGCAAACGTGGATTTAACTTTCTTCAAGCTTCTTTTCTCACTTAAGTGTAACTCTTGTGAGAAAAGGGTGATCCCAGAAATTACAGAGAGGAAAGGATAAAGATCTGTTTCATGGGCCGAATCATTCATCCAAGATATAGATACACAGCCTCACTATATATCTATCGTGCATCACATGTATCCAAGTTTCCCTCATAAACCATTTTTATCAAGGATAATACGTACGTAACCCTACTGCGTTAACCCGCACCTTAATTCAGTGATACAGTACGTGTGCCTCTGATGTTCCTCGAAAAGTGTGACACTCTCCCTTCATAGACTGACTCTGCTGTCGTCTCTACCCTCCACCGGAGGGACCCATAATTTTCTGGTATGAGCTAGAAGGGGGGAGAGAGAGAGAGAAAAGTGATCACCTGGATCAGCGCGCAAGACAGATCCCTCCCGACTCCTCCTCTCCTCTCCTACTTCTTCTTCTTTTTACTCTTCCTATATCCTCCGATGCTTACATGATCTGTTTTAAAATACAGGCTCTTCAAGGTTAAAGGGCAAATGTTGCACATTACCCAGACACGCTTTCATATAACCTACACCTTGACCTTACATATGCCATATGGCAAAATCTTTGACATGCGAATATATAAGATATTATAAGATATATATATATATAAGTATAAGATATATTATATATAAATTTTATTTTAAAACAAAATGTCTTATATATATCCTGCATAAATCGTTACTACCTATTAATGTTTCACTCAATATTTAACCGTTTTCCTTATTTCAACTGAAAATTATCTGAGTATATTTCAAGTTGCTCCTCGAATAATCGTATGAACTGTCTGCTACAGATTTTGAAGCCATAAAATGCAACTCAGTATCATTAAGCAGAGTTAACAACAAATTCCTAATCACAATTTCATTTCGGCTTCGGCAGGTTTCCATTTTACTTAGATTTCTGAGTCACGTGTATTTTCACTTAACACGCTAAATGTGAGAAACAAACTGCAACGACCCAAAAACTAAACTACACTGTGGACCAAATTCTGTTTGGAACCGAACACACAAATCTCAGCATATACGTACGTATCATATAATGTCTATACAATAGGGGTTCTGAGGCAGTGCTGTTCAATGTCGGGTCAGGCTAAAAGTGCAACAGACTCTGCAAACAGTTTACAAAACCTGACTCATTGACAGCACAACTTTTATGGAGTTTCAATTGCCATTTTTTAGTTACAGTATGAGACTTAAATAAGAAAATGTGCATTTGATTAGGTAATCATTTCCTTTAGTAGTTTCACCATACTGAATGGTCATCCTCCACTACAACACATGTGTATCGTGATCCTATAATTACGAGAAATGCAGGAAGAGAAAGTAAACCGCGGACGTTTCTTGTTCTTTGCATTGAGTAACGCAACGGTGCTCCGATCACAATAAAACAATGTTTGAATGTTTCATAGCCCCCAAGATTTCGAGTGAAGGAGTAGGAGGGTGTGTAACGGCAAGAGGCAATCAAATTGCAATTTCTCAACTGGGGAGCGGGTACTATAGGATGTAGTGGGATATAGTCAGACGGCTTCCCTCACTCGTCCTGGAAAGCCAGTCCATCTCTCTGGAGTCCCGTATTGTGCCATTCAACAATTTAAGTATGTGTGTACCTACACAATACGTCCATATAGCCTGGTGGTTCCTTTTCTCCAAAAACTCCCTGCTCAACAAAAATCTCATTTTAATCATGAATAACAGGAGGGAAGGGCCTCCTTCAACCAAAAAACTCTCCCCATTTTACTCAGGAGTCATTTGGGGTAACGCCGCTTCCTTTCTCTCTTTCTCTCTCTCTATCTATCTGTCCCGCCATCTCTACTTCAATAAAATTTGTACCTTATCTTATCTCCTGCGCTCATCTCTTTCTAAGGAGGTGGGCCCTCCCCTCTCTCTCTCTATCCTGCGCCGCTCTGGCCCGGGAGAGTCTTCAAGAGGGTGTCCCTCAAGTGAACAGCCCAAATCTCACACACATTCATATATACATACATACTTACACATATGTATGTATATAATAAATATAATGTGTGTATATTTGAGAGTTATGTAATGTATGTTAAGGTAAGCTTGCCTTGAAGGGTTGCACGGGCGAAGGGAAGGGCTTCTGAGAGGATTTGTCCTAAAATGATGACAAGAAGCACAGGCGCTACAGCTACAGATTACATCACAAATTTTCATACCGCTCTTATTCTTCTTCTTCTCCAGTTATTTTACTTGTTCTCAGAATTTAATTGTTTTCACCAAGGGCCATCGTGATCGGAAAAAAACAGACAAGTCTTACGGTAGACGGGACACTTTCTATACATTTCTCACTCTGAAAAACTTCACTGCCAGAAAAAGCCACTTTTTGCTGGTTAACTTTATCTTCTTCTAGACGGGTTTCCTGGAGGCCCGCAAGAAAGAGCCACTAAGTCTCTTCAGAGTGCCCAAATTAAGCCGCCCTCCCTCCTCCCTCCTTTTCCCAGCTTTTCACTCCTCTTGTCCCAACTCCTTTCTCATGCAGCTTGACTCAAACGAAGACAACAATTTCAGTTCTAAGGTGCCTCTCTGACACAATCTTCCGCTCCATTTTTGGGACTCAAGTGGTTGTTGCTTCGTCTGGACCTGGTAGTTCAGGATTCACTGGGACAAATAATGCTTAAATTTCCTACCGTTTCCTGCTTGCTGTTAAATGCAATTATTAAATTAAGTTAGAATTTAAGAATGAAATCTCATGCGATTAGTCCGCGTACCACAGGTGGACAAGGGGGGGAAAGGGGGGGGGGGGAATTCCCCCCCCCTCGGCGAAGTCTCTCACAAGGGGTCACGAATTTGCTCCCACAAGGGGTAAGAAAATTGGCCACAAGGGGTAAGAAAATTGCCCAAAAAAAATTGGTTTTCCAACCAAAATTTCCAAAAATTTTCCGGCTGCGCCGCTGCGCGCAAAACGTTGTTTTTGCTAAAAAATACCTGTTTTTCGTTAAAAAACCGCAAATATCGCTTAAAAATAGCTTTTAAAAGTACTCATAGGAAAAATTGCTGCCACAAGGGGTACCCAAATTTGCTTCCACAAGGGTCAGTGAAATTTGACCTCCCGTTCAGGTATGCCGCGTACTGTTTCTTTAATGCTCCGTATTTTTATTCTACTAAGTTAATCCTGTGAAAAATGTGCCCCAGGGAGCCAGATGCATCTGCTATTGTTATGTTTTTGCTTTATTCAGCTATTAACGTTAATCGCAAATCTCAGCAAAACATGATTTTGTCGTTAAAGATTTTTCTTCTTTTTGTCTCCCTTAGGATATCTATCTATCTATCTGAAAGTGTTCCGTCATAAAAATCCGAAGCATGTTACTCACGACTACCTACCTACTCGAATAATCCTAGATTTTAGGATTAATCACAGTTTTCCTTCATAGAGAACTCTTGCTATTTCCGATAGCAAAAATATACAAATAACCAACACACATTGCTTAACAGTACGGATCTTTTTGTTAAATCATTTGTTTTTGGATGAAGCTAAATGGGATCATATTAGCAGAATCATTTTTGCACGCCGCTCCTTGGATAGCCTGCACTCTTAGAAATGTTCCAGTAGAAACTACTAAAGTATTTCTAAGAGTGTGGATCTGAAAAAATTTTACAATTTTTTGCAATGAAGGAACTGATGAATTCGGAGATCCATTTTCAGACAGATTTTACACAATGTAAAATCAAGCTTGACTAGAAGTGTTAATTTCAACTCTACAATATTGACCTAATTAGTTCCTAATCTTAATCTTAACTCTTAATTAAATCTTAATCTTAATCTAGTCTAAATTTTCTTGAAAACACTTCGACTTCTTTTAACACTGAAGATTTTAGGGTCTGTCAATACTTTGATCCTGCATTTCTGAAAACTTTAATCAAACAGGAAGGTGAGCACAGGAGGACCCATAAAACCGAAGGACTCCCTGGGTGTCCGGCCGCCCACGGGGCGGTTTCTTTTTCCTTAATTTGAACCCAACCGCAGGGAAGAGGTAAGGGAGGAGGAGGGGTGAGCTGGAGGAGACCCTTGAGAAGATCACTCACCTCACTACATAAGATACACAAAGGAGGAAATATCCCCTTATGAGATCTAGGTGTATCTCCTCTTTCAAATCAGTCTCTCTCTCGGGCTAGGCTCTCTCTCTCTCTCTCTATAATTTTGAAGTGAAACTGGTTAATTGTTGCTGGTTTCCTGCAGGGCGCTCAAAAGATCTCAAAATGTGAGCCCCTCGCTTCCATCACTCACACACTCTCTCCCTCCCTCTGTACTACTAATATGTTTCAGTCCTATCAAGAGTACATAATAGAATAAGAGTAATAAATGCGCCTCTGTATCTTCTTGCGCCGCAGACTAGCCATCAAAAGATAGCCGACTTTTCTTCTTTTCATTCTTGCAATGTAGGTCTGATCTAGACTAGTGCAGACAGAGGGCCTTTTAATAATTCATGGTTGGTCAGAGCAGTTGACTTGGGTGATGGTAACAAAGGACTTCTAAATCACTTGGAGCGATCCGGGTGGACACCTAAAATCAAACAAGCGCCGTTTCCATACCGATTTTGAGTCGTCTTGTGTCTCACTCAAGTCACCGTCACCCTCAGCGTTGTGGACTTCTCGGATTTCTATTTCTCAGAAGTTACATCAAAAATCAGTACAGCTCTGATCAGTGATTGCACCTTGCTACAGGAACTGAACAAACTTTTGAGCAGCTCAACCTGCACTTGGACCGGGTAAAGCAAAAAACTGAAAGCAGTTTCTCCAGCAGCTCCGAAACGGAAATATAGTCAGAAATTACGAAGCACAACCTAAACTTTGATTTTGATCTATTTTTTCTTTCTCTAAGGTGAGATGGCCGGTTCTTGCAACGGCACCTGTTAAAGTTCGGACCCGCATTTAACTACAAGAGTCTTGAAGTTAGTAGCCCGGCCAACCAACCATCCAACCTTAGAGATTAAATAGAACATAAATTGAGCAAAAATTGTTGCAATTCCTCCACTCCTTGGCAAGAGGAACGGTGCCGAGACCGGCCAAAGGAGAAGGTTAGAAACGTGTCAGTAGATAGGACAGTTCCAAGTTATCCCCTACAGGCTCCCTGGGTCTTCCATTGCACCCATTATCAGACTCTTATCCTGCAGCTAAGCGCCAGCTAATCAGTGGAAGATAAGCGAAGCCTGGAACAGAAGAGTTTAGAATAGAAGTTCTGATAACGCCTCATCGCTCATTCTAATAGACTTCTATCTCAACAAAGGGGACTCAGGTGTTTTCCGACACAGCTTCACTCTGAGGCTCAAGTATGTATCATCATTACCAGCGGGCTCCATTAAGTCTGCACCTGAAGGCACAAAGTCCCAGGGAGTTTTTCGCAAGGGATATTTTGGGAGAGGAAACGTCATCTAGGTCAAAACCAAAGGAGTCAAAATTACTAGAATCTTATGTCCAGGCTCCCTCTCCCCACAGTCTTTCAAAAACTAACCGCGCGAGCTAAACTTTGGTACGGTTATGTCTCGGACCGAACGGAAGACACGTAGCGCAAAATTGCGTAGTTTCACACTAAAAATGGATGTCCAGAGATTAGGCCGAGTTTGTTGGAGACTTTTTTGCCTCAGATTTTGTCAAATTGGTTCTCTTCTAATTTAATGTTTCTTCTTAATGAACACAACTTCTAAAACCTATGTCTTGACTTCGCCTGTATTTTAGGACTAAGATACGTTTGCAGTTTGAGTTTGAATTCAAACTTCAGTTTGGTTCGATTGTGCCTCTGTGGCTCAATCGGTAGAAACTTCGGCAATCTAAGTGGTTCGATCCACACCTCAGGCTCCAATTTTTCGGGTCACAGACAGATAAGTGCAGGAGGGGAAGCTTTTGGGAGAGAGGGTGAACCGGCGGCCGAAGGTCGCCGAGGTCAAAAATCCGGAAAAAACCGGATTCTGGGGAGTGAGCTCCTGGTCTGGGGAGGGTGAAATCCCCCCAAGCACATGTATGGTCACAGATGCTGCAGTGGCAATTCTTTCTTTCAATTCAACTATTATATCCTTAGATGGTTTTGAAACATTTCGCTAACTTGAGGTCTCCGTTAAAGCAAAGCCGAATCACGCAATGTATTATACGTATAGTTTCTGTTAATAATAAGCAGGTAAGCCACTTATAAACTGCCATTGGCTGCGTAGCCGGTTTGCAATTTACTAGAAATGTTCGCCCAGCGGAAACACACATGTTGCACAAAATAGTATTTGTTGTATTCTATGATAACTCAGAAACTTCTTGCAGAGACACAAATTTTCAACAAAAACAAAGAAAAACAACAATTTTCGATTGTGTCGGTCTCCTTCCTTGATATCCGAAAAATCTAGTTTCACCCTGATCGAAGCATTACTCGGTGTGTAATTCGAGATCCTGATTGAAACAACATGCACTAAATTTCAGTTCGATTTGATAAACCTTAATCTTCCATTTAATTCTGCAGGCAGGATATCCGATTGTTTGTTCTCGCAGAAAAACAATGCCACATTCGTCGCTATCTCGGTGACGGTTTTCGTGTCCAAAGTTTACTATCGGTACTCGGCAGTGCATAACTTTAAAGATTAAGGCCAAGATCCACTTAGATAGAGTGACATCAGGCAAACTTGCTGAACGGGTGTACAGTTCTCATCAGCAATCAATTATCCAATAAGTCAACCAAACCAAGGGAGCCTCCTCCTCTCCCAATTCCTCATCTCTCTTCGTCGTCGTCTCTCCACATAAGTGACTCTTAACTGATGAATTGACTACAGGTCTTTTCGTGAAAGGGTTGAGGTTTAAGTGGAGAGAAGGGTAGTCAAAATTAATTATTTTAATTATTTTTACGCGGCATGATACTCCCACAAGAAGGGGTTTTCTTAAAAAAAACTACAGAAATGGTCTTATCATAAAGGTCCCGCATACACATACATGAATACATTAAGACAAATGTAGGTACAAAGCGAGCTGGTGGTGAAGGGTCAGGAATCCACGTTGTCACCACTCCTACAAAACTTTTCCAACTTTTTCGTTTTTCGTCATTTTTAACCTACAAGACACAGAAAAACCTTAATTTTCCTCCAGGTTTTTTCGCTTTCGCTAATTATTTCCAAATTTTTGCCCTTTTGTAAAAGCAGTTTCTTGGAATTAAGAGAAACGAGGAGGTGCGAGGTGAGAGTTTATTTGCATTTCCAAAGCCAGGATCCTCTCCCCAACCATGGCTCGCTTAGGTATGGTCTAATTCTATTCTGGAAGAGAGACTCATTAATTAGTTTAGTCACAGTCCCACTCCTCCTCCTGCCACCTCTAATCAGATTACCCGATCAAACCTTTCTTCACGGGTTCAACCTCCCAGCCCTAAAAATGGAACAAACCTCCCAGGCTGGGATTTGCCCTACAACCAGTAGATTTCTGTTCAGCCATATATACAACATCCATCCTTCCTGCTATCCTTGTTTATTTTTACATGTTTGTTTACGTTTTTAGATAATATACCATCTATACTTTTTTAAGACTCACTTTATTCATTTTTGCTAGTTTAAACTTGTCCGTTACCACCGAGCTGACTTTTTCAAAATTTTTTAGTTACGTTCTTAGGGTATCTTAGCGCGGGCGTTAACAGAGTAGATTTAAATATTTTAACTCACGACTAGCTACAAGATTACCTTACTTTAACCAACAGCTTTAACAGTTGAAAATTTCAGCTGGCGCCTACCCTAACTGCAAGTACTCTACGTACGTTTACTGATGACATGGAAAGTCAAAAGTTTCGATGCAATTTTCTCTTTAACTGACACAGAAAATGCAGAAAATTTATTCTTAGGAGCAGAAGCAGTCGAGATTAATTAATTCAAATTCCAACTCTGAGACTACTCGGTGCAATGCAATTCATTATTTAGAAACAACGTACTGCTTTAGATTCTTTAATTAACTGTGATCTTATGCCACTTCTAAGACTAGCACTCTAATATATACTCTCGCTTGAACTCGCCTGAAGGTCTCCCTCTCATAGGGGAACTAGATCTACAAGATCATTGCTAACTAAATCTGTTATAATTTCATCCGACCATTAGTATTAAACTGATAAGCCACACTGATAATTTAAAATATACTTTTTTATCAAGTAATATATCATTGAATTGTATATTATTCTACTTTAAATATTAATCCGTCCAGTCTGGAGGGCAAACTATATACATTGTCTTCGTATTGGTAGACGTCTTCAATTTGAACAGAAGCAAGAATGTAGCTATATACACTCCACGAGACAAGCGCCACACTCTATACAGTACACATAGGCTGAAACTATGCTACCAACCATTTCGACCTCAATTTCCCCTCGAGCCCGCCCCCGCACAGCTACGTACGGGTTCAAAACGGGGACAGATATCAAGCCTTGAGAGAGGCCCAAATTGGGCACGGGGTCTCGGGTTGCACGTCTAGGACACAGTTGGACCTCGAGCCGTCGTCTGAACGGCGCACAGGAGACTGATGGACAGAGAATCGCCGATTGATCGCCTGCATCGGACAGTCTGAGCCACTAACGCATACATTATGACGCTTGTCCTAAGATTAGCTATTATATACTCTTGGAAAAAGAAAAGAGTGCGCTGGTGCGCATTTCTAAAAACGTCACTGCAGTTTGGGAACGAATTCAAACGTAAGCTTGGTTCGATTGTGCCTGGGTGGCTCATTCGGTAGAGCGTTGGCCTAGATCGCCAAAGGTTGTGGGTTCGATCCTCACTTCAGGCCCGAATTTTTCGGGTCAGAGGTGCTGCAGTGTCAATTATTTCTTTCAATTATATCAATATTCTCACAGCTTTGACTACAGAGAGAGCATAGTTTTTGCAGAGAGTATTTTTATCATAACCTTATGTATCCTGATAAGTCATTCAGACTAATTTAGCTAATCAGTGCTGAACAATACACAATAAACAACGTATAGATATCCAAGTTTATCGCACAGAACACACACACAGATAAATGTTTCACATTTAAACATGTCACAAATAATAAGATAGCATGACAACTCTTGGTGTTGCTCTGTACAGTTGATTTCATGCACCGTTTTTAGAGAGGAGAGAGTAAAGTACGTATATATGTCCCCTCAATTTCAAGATCAGCGAACTATAGGATGTTTCATATCTAGAGAAGGGATCTGCCCATGGAGCGGCCAATTAGAGGAATTCTTTCTTCAATGATAATTTATTACCCAATCAAGCCTATTCTAATTATCCACTTGATGTTGTTCACTCGGCCTCACAAGACTGCATCTTAAGTCGGGCTAACATGAACCTGACTGATGAGTTGGTCCTGGCCGGGAACGACTCGGCGGAGGCGAGCTTGGCCACGGCGGATCTGAAGCTCCGACTCCGGTTGCTCCACTCCATCTCCTACAACATCGTCCTACCCGCCATCAGCGCCTTCGGCATACTCGGAAATGTGCTCAACTTTGCCGTTCTTCGAAGCACCGTTCTCCAAGCAGTCACCTACATGTACCTTAGGTAAGTCTCTACCTACTAACGGCTTCTTGCACACAAGGTAGGGTACTGCAAACCCAGGTCAAGGTTAGGATGCCGACGTTTACCACTGATTCTCATTTGGGAGACAGGAACATCGACACAACCGTTTACTTCATCTGTGGTAAATACTTAGATAAACTAAACCCCGGTTCACACTAGGGCAGAAGCACAAGCACAAGCACAAGCACAACGCCGAGTTGAATTCAGGTTAACTTTTTGCACGAGCACAACGCCTGCAGCCAATGAAAATTGTATTGCACTTGTGAACGTTTTCATCTTGTGGCTGTGCTTTTGTGCTTGTTCTTGTGCCTGTGCTTGTGCGCTAGTGCGCTTTTTCCTTTGATAAAACGCACTCAGAGAACTCTTTGAAACACCGCTACCAAATGACCCCTTCTTTGTACTTTACGCTGATAACACAAACTGAGTATAGGAAGGGCGACAGTGATAATAATTTTTAAAACCTGAAATTTTTTGAATGTTTTCAAAATTTTCAATCTTTCAACATCCCTTGGGTGATTTTTGTAAGGGCTGATACCTGCCGAAAATATTTTGGGAGGGACCGTCCCCCGCACCAGCCCCCCTATTTTCTATTAACAGGTCGCTCCAGTAAAAATTACGGGTTTTGTCTTGTAAAAACTACAGATATGGTACGTGATTTAGGATTGTCGAAAAAGTCGAATAAAACTACAGGTTTCTTTCGTATTTTCTACAGGAAACTCTTGTAATTTTTATTATTCGAGAGGCCGGTAAAATATACAAATTAAAAGCTACTTTTGTGGAACACACAGGAAGCTCCGCTAGTGACTGACCGCACTGGAGCACTTTTGTAGAAAACTACAAGAATTCCTGCAATTTCCAGGGCAGAGTTTACCATCCCTATTCATATGTGTGTTTGGCTGGTCGAGTGCTGATCCAATGTCTGCTGAATTTCAGAGCCCTGTGTGTGGCGGATACGGGCTGCATGATCTTCATCATAATCTTCGTGCTGAAGCAGATGCAGGCACTGCCGGGGACGGAGTACAGTCAGGCCTGGTACGCGGCCCACCTGGAACTCCCCCTCATCAACTTCTTCATCGCCGCCGGGGTCCTCACCATCGTGGCCCTCACTGTGGAACGATACGTCTCTGTCGTCTGGCCTGTACACTTCAGGTATCTGCCTACCAAGAAATATATACCTAGAAATATATATATATATATATATATACAGCTACTGTCTTATTTTAGTGCAAAGAAAGATTCTTTCTTTCTTTCTTTCTTTCTTTCTTTCTTTCTTTCTTTAAAGAAAGAAAGAAAAAGTTTCGTCCTCATAAATTTGATGGACACATGTCCTACCAACCCAGCCTACCTAACCTTCTGTCTTACTTAACTCAATTGCCTTGTCTACTAAAGTAGTGCTTAAGATACATGTGTGTTAGCAGTGAAAGCGAAGATCAAATATCACAACATTGGAGGTTCCTTTGAAATTAGCCCAGTTGACAAAAGCTGTCAAGTCAACAGAAGTCTACCAAGGGTCACTGAAGTTTCTTTTCTTATGCAACTTTTCTTTCTTTCTTTCTTTCTTTTTCTTTTCTTTCTTTCTTTCTTTCTTGAAATTTTCTTTTTCTTTCCACTAAAATATGACAGTTGTAGCTGTATATAGAATATATATAGAAATATAGGAACGGGGTTTACCCTCGGACGGAGTAGTACGTAGCATAATATTCTCCTTTCCTCCCGTAGCTATTTTTACAGAAGAGGCCGTCCTTGTTCTTCTCAACTCCAATGGATTGCTATCGCGAAAACGACTAATTTGATATATAACAATAACCCAAAAATTGAAGCTAACATAGGAATTTCTAAATGCAGCATATATCATTTAAAACGTCATACGTTATGTTACGTTACGTTTCTAGTCGAATATTCCTTCATACAGTATGTACAATTTTTGTGATCCCTATTTTTCTTCATGTGTTTCAGACAGTGGAATACAGTGTCCCGAGCCACGACGGCGATCCTGATTGCGTACTTTCTCTGCTTCATGCTGTATCTGCCCATGTGCTGGCAGAAGCACGTGACCTGCACCCAATGGAGTGGCGCCCCCAGTCCCCCGTCCCCAGACACCACGTCGCCAGAGGAGCCGGCGCCCAGGAACCACTCCTCAGCGTGCCTCAGATGGACTGCCGCGGACGACCCCCACACCACCTCCCTTACCATATACGCGGCCTACAAGTGGATCAGGGAGGGCATCGTCAGAATACTACCCATCATGGCACTCGCCTACTTCAACATACATATAATCATCAGGTACGCACACGTTTAATCACGAGGTCGGGACCGAGTATAACAAGCGTCATACACTCTGTAGTCAACTGAAAACTAGGGAGCGGGCAGGTCACAAGGGTTCAACCTCTCATCCACCATTCCTCTGATGCAGTGTCATCCACAATACCCACTCGAACAACAAATAATAAATTCTTCAAGCAATGACCTTTCCAAATAAATTACTTTAAATCTGACTGTATATGGGAGATTTTTCCCAAGCGCAGAATATATACCAATTTTCTAAGCGCAGAATACCAATTTTCTACGAGCGTTGTTATTGTGTACAGTATATCTACCCCAAATCTGGGCATGAAAAGTCGCGCCAAAATTGACTGATTTTCACAGTTCAACTTAATCATATCTTTACTCCGGCTCTAAGAATCATATGATGTCCTCATTCATTCTCTCCTGCGGCATATTTTCTTTGTTTCAGACTACACTATGTGCGACGAAGGAGAGCCCGGATGCTGACCAGCTGGAAGAACAACAATCGACCAGCAGGGACCGGGGCTCGGAGCGGGGCCGGAGCCGGGGACGGGTCGACGGTCGTGGACGAGGCGCCCTCGGGGGGAGAGGGGTCCAAAGTCTTGGACCGTCAGTCCACCAAGAGTCGAGACGAGGAGCGGCTCTTCGTCCTCCTGGGCGGGATCGTCGTCCTCTTCTTCGTGTGCAACGTCCCGGCCGCCATCAACCTCATCTTCATCAAGGACGCCCGGCTCGGGTCCATGGCCTACCAGGTCTTCCGCGCCATCGCCAATCTCCTGGAGATCGCCAACCACGCCGTCAACTTCTACATCTTCTGCATGTGCAGCAAAGACTATCGGGCCGTCTTCATCAAGACCTTTCCCCGTCTCCATCGACTCCTGCATCGGCTGAGTCGAGCGCTCTGTCCGCGATGCTGCGACTCCGGCGGAGGCGGCGCGGAGGCCAGGACGACCGGCGGTCGACGAGGCGGACCTGGGCCACGAACGCCCTGTCGAGCGGGCACCGTGACCAGTCCAGACGTGGCTAGCCAGTGGTCACTCAGTGGACCAAACCGCCGGACAGGTCTCGGACCACCGTCCAGTCGTGTCGGAGCCGCATCCACGACGGCCTACCTCCAACGGAATGGGAAGGCCCCGGACCACCTGAGGGGACCCGAGGAGACCCACCGACTCCAAACAGAGGACGGGTCTGACCGGAAGGGCTCCCACGGTCCCACTCGAGTCCCCTCGGATCACCTCCTGACCAAAATGCAGAGCGACGACAAGATCACCTACGAGTTCAATGAACGGACTGCCCTTCTGACAAACTACGAGTCTCCCCCGGCCACAGTCTCACGTCCTCATTCCTGCTCAACCAAGTCGACGGGGACCCACACGTCCGCGGCGCCCCTCCTGGCCAGTCTACTCCAGCGGTCGCCCCCCGACTCCCCTCCCAGGGATCCCACCTCCCCACTCCAGACAGGAGACTTGATCCAGTCCGATGCAACAGACGACGTCCACGACAATGGCGCTGATCCGCCCACTCTCTTTCCACCCGTTTCCGCACCGCAGCAAACAACAACGGCGCCCCCACAGACCGTTGCGGACTTCATTTCCCTTCTGCCAGAGACAGCCCTGATTTCAGCCGACTCCTCGCTCTGCAGTGAGCACGATCTGACACAGCCAGACCCTCTCGCCTCAGTTAGCACTAACATTAACAATAACAACAACAACAGCAACAACTGCAGTAGCAGCAGTAGCAGCAGTATTAGTAATATCAGCAATAACCGAAGTGGTTGCGGTCTGCCCGCCCCTGCCACACTTGCCCAGACAAAACGAGCTCCACTTGCCAATGATGAAATATTTGTTTAATTGTATTGGATTATATATGTAATTGTAATTTACACATGAATTTAGTGACTCTGTGTTAAACAGTTAGATATCTCACATCACCAAAGTTTGCAGGGAAAAAATGTATTTATGCCTTAGAGTGGCTGTCCGAGGGATGGTAGTTTAGTTGCTTAATATTTTCAATCCAATTGATTCATAGTATTGCTTTCTCATTTTGATTGCATAAACCCAGTAAAAGCCTACACCAAATGCTAATGAAAGTTATCACTTCAAATTTTGTGCTGGGAACCGGGAACCGGAAGATAGAACCGTAACCAGTACCCTAGAACCGGTTTTGAAAATTGGAACCGACCCCAACTCTAGCAACAACATAAATTATTGGAACAAGTTAAGTCTCGTACCAACTTTTTATTTTCCATATCCGGAATAAATGTTTTTTTAAAGTTGAAATTCAAAATGAAAACTCCGTCAACGTTTTACATAAATAAATTTCCGAAATAATTTTTATACACTTAGCAGGCCTAAATTTGCGGCATATAAATATTATTGCGCAAACGGGCAGATTTTGGACAAAACTCTTTAGACTCTCAAACAAGTGTTAAATTGACAACACATTGAGGCAGACGGATTAACTGGTCCTTTCTTGGAAACTTTTCCAATTGCCAGAATCAAAATATCAGTGCTGTTAAGTCGGCTCGGCTCGATATCTGATCTTGATGACTTTAGTTTTGATGCAATTGCAATTTGAATCAAAATCTTACACTATCAAATATTACAATATCAGTATGTATTTCACTTTCAAAGCTAAGTTAAATTTATTATTACAAAAATTTTATTGTAACTTATTATGATAACAAATTATAACTTATTACTGAATTATTATTGTATTATTTATATTATATTATTTACAGATACTATTCATTTAATTTCTTTATAGATATTATTCTTTATTTTATGGATATTATTTCGATAAATGGACAGCCATCTAGTTTTTAATATATAATTCCTTGGCAAATTCTCTCTAAAGCAATTTCTCTCTAAAGCAAAATTTGTATTTAGGGCTTTCTCACTTATGCCAACTTTTGAAGTAACGAACGCGCATTTTCTCACTAAAGCAATTCTCACTAAAGCAATTCTCGCTAAGGAATGCACAAGCGATTTCCGTTTTCCGAAAATTCCACCCCTCATCCGCCAAACACTTTGCTCAGGAATGAACCGCACCCACAGAGTTGGTCGCGGGCCGCGGGTTGCCGCGGGTTCCCGCGGGGCGGGGCGGAGCGGGCAGGGTATTAGCAAATTTCATTACCCGCACTACCCGCGCGGGTATCTGTGCGGGCCTAACCTGAAAACTTAAACTATTTTTGTCCTAAAAACTAAGTAAACTTTAATAGTTTTTTTAATACTTTAATAGACCATACTGCATTTGCATTTTGACATCTCACTTAATTTTGACAGTCTTCAGTGATACAATAGTGTTTCTTTGCTGCATTTGAGAATAAAATGCCGACCAGTCATCCCGGCAGCACCCACGCTCACTGGTCTACTTCTCGGAAGTCTAATTTTGGGAATGGGAGCAAAACTGGATTCAATTCAAGAACAAGAACAGGAACGGAGACGTATTTTTAGGAACCAGGATGAAATCTATTTTCAGGAGAAGGATCAAAAACAGAAGTTTGTTTGTAGCAACAAGAATTCGAGTTTAATTTTAGTAACAGGCACTGGAGTCTAATTTCGAACAGGGGGCTATTTTAAAACCGCAATGTTCACCTTAAGGTATATTTGAGCCTGTGGATTATTGGACAATATACAAAATTCGTATTGGTAAAATAAATCCGCATATTTACACACATAGATGCATCAACGCAGGCAGTGCAATGATCCTGTGATCCTGATTTTTAATCTTGGGATCTTGTGAGCTTTCTGATTTGGTGTTCTTGTTCCTGAAATTTAGGTCTCATTCCGCTCCTATGTTCTTCTTGTTCCTGAAGTCAGTTTTTTTCTGTTGCTGTTCCGATTCCTGTTTCTGCTCCAAGTTTTAGACACCACGTTAAAATACCAAAATGTTTGGAATGTCATCAAGAAAAGAACACTTCATTTTATTTGACTAGTTTTCGAAAAATCTATGAATTATTTGCTTACAACAAATTCTGTGATTGTTTTAGAGTGTTTAGCACTAACAAAGTCAGTGATAACGCAGAAACACATAATAAAACGAAAACTTCTGCTTAAATTTAGTTTTCCACATGAGTTGAGCGAAAACATTTTGCGGGTATCTTGCGGGTATTACTTGTCTGCGGGCCGCGGGGCGGGGCGGGTCCTTCTGCGGGCCTGGTAGCAAAAATCAGGCCCGCGACCAACTCTGCGCACCCATAACGTCTACAAACAAGTTTCTCATAGTTTCTCAGTCATAAATCTCAAGTCTAATAAAATATTGATTCAATTCATAGTCTGCTTCTAAATCTTTTCTAGGACAAATAAATTTACATTGTTACATCAGAGTTGGAAGGTGGACGCGGGTACCCGCGGGTACCCGCGGGTCCAGTGGACATGGACAGAAGGTTTGTCCACGTGGACAAACGTGGACAAATGTGGACAAAATTTTCGTCACCCGTTTTTCTATAGAAAGCTTTTTAAAATTCAACCTAGCTTTATATAATCGTTTTTATGTTGGCTATTTTTAGTTTTCCATTGTTATATTTTATTGTACTGGCATCATTTTATGTGACTTTTTAGCTTTGCTGGCCCCATTTCTTTTTAGCTTTGCTGGCCCCATTTCTTTTTAAATCGCTTTAACACTATAGCCTACTCCCTGCAGGCGTTGGTGTGATACTATAATTACGTACTTGATGTTTGCTGGGAAAAGGAACCATAATGAACATATTTTTTCATAATAATCACAATGCTTAAGGTGCTGGTTCGGGTTCGCGTGTTTTTGGGCTTTAAAAGCGCAATTGTCGTTGAAATTTATTCAAATTACTACAATTACTTCGTTTAGCCTATAAAACATTTTAGAAAAGTCGCGGCGTGAACATTTGCGTTTTAGAGATAGTCGAATCCGCCATAACTTCCACTCCGGCCACCCTACCGGCCTAACTTAAAGTCATTCGAATCCTCTCACCAGTCACCAATGCCTACAACTTTGCTCTTGAGTGTAGTTTCGATTCCTTACAATTTAAGAGATAACAGCGAAAATTGAATTTCGAGTTCCTAAAACTGGATATTCTTCGAAAAATCAAAAAGTGCAAGATTTCGACAGCTTCAACAGCGCTGGTCCGTCGATCAAATATTGTCCATATTTGTAATTCTACGTTATGTTCAATGGTTAATGGAGAGCTATCTGCCTCTACAGCACAACAACGAAAATTTGAAATTTTGAAAATCGAAACCAGATTGTTTTGAACACAGATTTCTCTCAACTAATACAATCAATTAAAAGACGGCTTTTGCACACGCATTTCTGAGACAGTTAATTACCCATGGTATTTTTTGTGTAAAATACTGTGTATTTACACAGTCGCGACTAAATTTACACAGTCAAATTTAAATTTACACAACAGAATACACAGCAAAATTGTCGAAAAGTTTTGGAAAACGTGCTCAGAAAAAATAGGTATCAAGCTTTCGATTTTTCAAAAAGCTCTACCTTTTAGCTGGGGGCTGCCGCCCCCAGATCCCCGTTATGTGTACATTGTTTTGCCATTTGATGGCATGCAGCATTTGGCTTCTAATGTACATTTTTATCTCTACCAATTTTGAAAGTATATAATATCCTCTTACTTTGGAAAAGTACAGGTTTTCTGACCTGATTTTTAGGAATTTTTGAAAATTCTCCACTTCTGGAAGACCCCGCACCCCAGATCTCGCGCCATTGGACATTTTCGCAAGATTTTGATGTTCAATATTGACGTTCAGTATTTTCAATGAAGTATCATTGTTTGCGAAGCGAAAAGCAATAAAGTCAGGGCGGAACAACGATTTTCGAAATAAGGTAATTACTCGCTACAGACTGTAGCTAGCCAGACGCTTTATATACCAGCATGTAGGGCTTGGCCTGTACTTTCTATACCACCCGTAAAATCAGCATTCGGTTATACTTCTAGTAGGCTAGCCTCAATATAGACCATATTTTTCCCCCACAAGTGGGGGAAAAAGATGGGGGTGGGGAAAAAAGATGTTACCAAATTTCGTTCCTTTACCACCATAACAGCAGATAAATGGCATTTAGAGGCATAAAACGCAATATCTACTTCTAAAAACCCGTTGCCGGCAGCCAGGCTTAGTATTATCCATCATATAAGCCAAACTTAGTAATGGGCCAACATTGCTAGGAAATTAAGACTTTTGGCCTACAAAACCTTATTTTTTCAGGTGATTTGTAATTTAATCGCCTTTTGTGTTAACTTGCAATGATAAAATACACCATTATTTTGCGATATTAACCCGCAAGAAATTGAGTGTTTTATTTATGGTGGGTGGAAAAATCGCACAAAAGTGTTCAGGGGCCATCCATTTAGGGTGTAGTCTTTTGCATATCCACACTTGTGAAACTCTCTGGAATGTCCACAGTTCATAATATCACAAAAATTTGTTTATGGACCCTAATTTTCTTGTTATCCGAACGATTTGCCCCCCTGGGAATATTTGCCAGCATTCCTCCACAGGGGCAGGTCATATGGCGCTTTTGGGCAGCGGAAGGTCAATTGGGGGGCATAACAGTTCAAATGAGTAAACAATTAGTCGTTATTTTTGCTTCAATCAAAAAAAGAAACTGCGGGGAAAAGCCCACCGTTGTTTTCCCCCCTCTGGTGCAAAAAGTGTGGGGGGAAAAAGATGGTCACTATTTCTCAACCGTGTGACCTAGCGAAAATCCGACTAGCCCACGTTATAGAGCACATCCACAAACCCCTTCATTCACAAAATGACTCCTGTAACTATTACCAGTAAGTTGGCATAATCTTAGAAAATTTGAAAATTCCTTAGGTTTTTGGACAATTTTTGGGTGTCAACTTCGGACCCATGCCACACGAAGGCTCAATCGACAGAAACGGTTATTTGTATTATGATCTTAAAGTACAAGACTTGAACTTTCATTTGCACTAGATTTTGTATCTCTATCTTATGCCAGTCGAGCTGGGTAAGCCATTGTTTTTCCCCCACTTTGCCGGTGATGCTTCCCCCCCTGACTATACATGTTGTTTCTTTCTCCGGAACACACTCTTAGAAATGTTCCAGTAGAAACTACAGGAATCACTTTTGTAGATGATAAATACAAAAGCTTTTGTAGAAAATACAGGTTAACTCTTGTAATTTCTACAGGTCATCCTTGATAGTATTTACCGGATACACTTTGGTAGAATAGATTACAAGTTAGACTAGTATTCAATACAAATGAAGCCTGTAGTTTTCACTGGTTTACAGGTTTACTCTACAGAAAAGTACTCGATACGCTGATACCGCAAACTGAGTATATAAGGGGGACAGTGGTCAGAATTTTTTAAGACTAAATTTTTTGAATTTTTTCAAATTTTCAGTCTTTCAACACCCCGTGGATGAATTTTTTGTAACGGCCGCTCCCTGCCGAAAATGTTTTGGGAGCGCACCTGCACCTGCCCCCCCCTTTTTGAAATAACAGGTCGCTCCAGTAAAATTTACAGGTTTTGTCTTGTAAAAACTACAGGTTTGGTATCTGATTTAGGATTGTCAAAAAAAGTCGAACAAAACTACAGGTTTCTTTAGTATTTTCTACAGGAAACTCCGGTAATAAAACTACAGGTTTCCTCGGACGTGGACAAGACCTGCGTGGACAAACGTGGACGTGGACACTGAAAATCTTGTCCACTTCCAACTCTGTGTTACATATAAATTTAGTTAAAAGAACAACAAAGTTAAAGCTAACGATTCCTATACCAGGAGAACTAATGCAATTTAATTTACACAGCTTTCTTTCGTATACAATCGAAATTTCTGGAACTTATGAAAGCAACACATCAATAATCGCTGTCAAACATTCAGTTCAGATTATATTTCATTCAGACTGATTTACGTATCGTAGCAGTTTGCAACAAATAATATCTAAAGCTATTTTAAACACTTTTAGTCATGCTAGCCGAGCTAAATTTATTACGTACATAACGTATGTACCCTTAGCATACCGTCTCCCTTGAGTCAGACCCGAAACCTTTGAGTCATGATCTTTGGGTGGAGTACTTCCTGATCCACCCCTTATTTTTCTTTGATCCGGTCTGGTTTATTTCCGAAATCCAATTTTAAAGTGGTGTGCGGTAGGTAGCGCTCTATTTTTGAGCCATGGAATGATATTCTGCAGTAAGTTTGCAAATTTATTCGTCTTCATGATCTACTCATCAAAAACAGTCTAAATTTGTAAGAAATTTTAAAAATAAAAACAATAAATTTTACTCAATCTGTAGAAGACTTGTAATGGCCAGTCTGCTTCCCATCCGCTCACCTTAGTTTAGCAGATTCTAGTAGAAGTAAAACAATTTTCTACGTCAGCTGCATTATAATTTACGCAGAGCAGATTCTTACAAGAACATCAAAAATTTAACTAACTTTTTTGAATTTTTACACAATATAAGATCTCAAGTACACTGCACTTCGTCCGCGCATCCAAAACGGCAGGTAAAAAATGAGAATAAAATTTTAATTAAATTTTTTAATTTTGCAATTTTTAGAATGTCACTGTTTATCTAAGAATATTTGTCAAATATTGCATTCGAAAAAATTTTAATGACATCGAGTTTTACGCAATTTACACGAACAAGTTAAGTTTCGTACCAACTTTTTATTTTCCTTTTCCGGAATTTCTTTGTGGAATGAAGTTAACACAAAACAGAAGTTCGACCAAAAACTAAAGAAATGCATAAATATCCTCTCGTGCTAATTCATGATATTTCCATCTATAGACGTGAAAAACATCAAAATCCCTATGTTAGTAGTGCATGCGACCTCTACCAAACTCAATTCTTACCCCCGCGGCTCATCAGTGGAGGAGTGTGGAATTCAGTTTCTTTAAAAATACTTTTATAAATCCCCAAACGAAAATACGATAAAAAATAGTTTCGCCGCAGGTCGCCTCAAGCTAGTGAAAATTAATTAACAAATATACATGATACAAGAATTATGTGACAACGTTTCTGCGTTTTATGTTGCGAATCATAACTAATTTTGCTTAAGGTTAGCAAATAGTCTATTGCTGGCTGCCTCACGTTACACAGGTGTTGACAAAATCAAAGCAAAGCCTTGAAAACTCACTTCAGAAAAACGGAGGTTCGCAATGACTCAGGAGTATCTTCTGATCATTCCCACCTTCCAAGGTTTTGCAGAAAACTACTAAAATAAAGAAAAACTATCATAACAACATGTTGTTGTCTCTCCCTCCACAACAAAATAACGGGTGAAATCAAAACTTTAACTCTTTCACGTCTGAATTTTCTCAAGACTAGCCGTTGAAAACGACCAATTTTACATTTTCGGCTGATTATTTTTCCTGAGAGCACCTAGAGAGACGGGACTATCATCAATCGATAGAGAATTAATTACATTTTCGATCCAGTGTTAAACGATCTCCAATGAACCCAGACAAAGATAGAAGCCGCCAAAGATGGGCAAAGTACAAATATTTTTGCTAAACTTTCATAGCAGACAATAAACTAATTTGTTTTAGGTGCAAGAAGTTGATTCTGACACGGAATAAACTATACGTTAATTTATTCTGCATAACCGACCCAACTCGTCAGAGCAGACCGCTCGAACCCGTCTGAAAATTTTGTGAATTGTCATTGTCAGCGAAATGCTACAGAATCTTCACTTTCCAGCTCGCGCGGAAGCATTTCTCAAAAATAAGGTTGACGCGTGGAAAACAGAAGCAAATGCCTGGGGACTGCCAAGCGGCCACTGGCCACTGCTGCTAGACGACAACAGATGCTGAAAATTGGTACTTGGGCCATAGGGTCCATCCCGCATAAAGGGTTATGTAGAAATATGTATTCCTGCCGCGAGTCTGTTCTGAGTTCCAGAACGGGCGGGCGGAGGGGCCTACCTGCCCTCGTGGGCCTAGCCGGGCAGGCGGACAGAGAAGACGGTGACGGGGCCGCCTACAGAGTGTAGGTCGGAGCGGACGGTGACCCTGCCCGGCTTTCCCGTCCCACCTACTCCCAAAATCAACCTGGGCCCCGTTGCATAAAAGTTTGAACGGTTAAACAGTCTAACAGTCTAACAGTTGAACGGTAAAATTCGTTGCATAAAACTAACAGTGTTCAACTACTGTTGGACTGTTTGTTAACAGTGTTTGAACGGTGTCTACCAACAGTGTTCAAACGCAAGTGTTGCATAAATGTCAACACTGTTGGACTGTTACTGTTAGATTTGCTACTAACAGTCTAACAAAAATTTCAACTGATCAAATGCATTTAATTTATTTAAAAGTCAACTATTACGCAATAAAAACAAAGCACAACCACAAGCAAAGAAAGGAAGCATTAACAGATACCATCGCTGCTATCAAGAGTTCCACAGAAAGCCACTGGCTAGCATGTAATTGAAGAAATTGCATATTTCGCCAAAATATCACAGTTAAAGTTACAATATTTTTGCACGCTAATACTAGCTGTTTACTAAAATTGAAACCATCACTACTGTGCCTTAAAGCTTATCAATAGTAGCTAATTATGTCTACATCAAGAAGAAAGATTTATAATACTGTTACTAAATATTGCATTTGCTGGGTCTCGAACCCACGACCGTTCGCTCGCAATAAATTGTAGCTACACTGATCAAAATACGGTTACACTGTTAGACTGTTGGACTGATAGTTAACAGTCCTTTTATGCAACGAAATTTGGAACACTGTTCAAAAACTATAGTACACTTTAGCTAGAAAGCAGCAATCGGGACAACTAAAAAAGGGTCCCTGGGTATTTTAGTGTAAAACACGTCCAGTAAGTGGCAACCATCTAGCTTGCATTGTAAATGCTCCACGATCGCTGGAAAACATTTGGTCATGTTTTTGCAAAAACTACATTTTCTATGATAGCAGCGTATGGGGTAGCAATTACAAGATTATAATGTCACGGATAATCGGTCTCGACGAGACCTTCAAATTGACACCCGTAGTTTAATTTTAAGGCTTACGTATCTCAAGAAATGGCGCATTATTTGATTTCTGCTAAAATGACAAGTTTTCAACGCCAAAATAGGAAAATCGACTATAGCTCACGATAGCGAAAAGCTAGAAAGGTACTTCAAAGAGCAAAAATGTAGAGCTCAACAAGATCTTTCGAATGAATATAATCATAGCTCTACACCAACTGCCTAACTGTGAAAAATTGACAAAAACCACCATGAACGGAGACGTCGAATTTTTGAAGCGGAATTGCGCGGAGGGTGTTAGAATGCTAAAAGAACTTATTTTGCAAGGTTTCATCAAATTTCATCTTGATTTGAACCGTCAATCAACTATATGTGCCCAAAAGGAATCACCACCTTAAGGTCGTGCACCCCTTACGTGCACATATAGTTGCAGAAAGCGCAATTATTGCCCGATTTCATTCAAATTTTCAGAAAATACATCGAGAATGATAATAAATGTCCTGTAAAAACGCCAGCTTCATAGCGCTCATGTACAGTGAGAAACAAAAATTTGAAGTTCTAGAACTATATATAGAAAATTACGCCCAGCGACTATAATCATTTTAAAGCTTATTATGTGCTTTACAACTTTGCTTTTAGACATAAGTCTCTAGCTCGTATCGTTTTTGAGCAGTGAATTTTTGAACACTTTTTGCTCGAAAATTGGTTATTTTTGACTCGATCTTGCTGAAAACAGTTTTTGTCAAATTGCAGTCAGTGTACACTACAAAGGTATGCAAGTTTATACTCAAATTAAAGAGCTTTGAAAGAGGCACAAATTAGGTTAATTAGAGCTCTGTACACTGAATGAGTCTAAAGTTCTGGGCAATTAACTGATTTTGTCAAATTGCGGCCAAACTTTTTTGACCGAAGATTGCTCCACAACCAATGGGTGGATCTAAAAGATATACTACATATAGTATGTTTGGACAATTTGCCCGGGGCGGTTTTTTATTTTTTTCTTTATCAGCCTCCAATCAAGAGCAATGATTTTTCAAAGTTGGATAAAATGCCAAATTTTCAGAAAATGCTCAATTGCTGCATACTGAAACGATATTTTGACAAAATCAAAAAACCGTCCCTGGCAAATTATCTCAGAAACACATTGGAAACGATCATTTTCTTGTTGCGTAAAATTTTTCCAGAAAAAAATTTGGTCAAAAATTGGGGCTATGTATGGTAAATTTGCGACCAATCCAAACCAGGTAGACACGTTTCAATGATACCAAACGACGCAGAAGATGTAGAGCTTCATTTTGATATGTGGCTTAATTCATAGCTCCCAATATTGAGTAAGTTATAGCTTTCCAATGTGGACTGAATGTAAGGGAAGTGCGACCTTAAGGTGGTGATTCCTTTTGGGCACCAATTGTTGGTTGGCGGCGCAAATCAGGATGAAATTTGTCGAAACTTTCCAAATATGTTCTTTTAGCGTTCTAACACCCTCCGCGCAATCTCGGTTCAAAAATTTGAGATTTCCGATCAGAGCGGTTTTTCCCAATTTCTGAAAGTTTGGCGGCAGCTATACGGTTATGACTATATTCATTTGAAAGATCTCGTTGAGCTTCATATTTTTGCTTTTTAAAGCAACTTTCTAGCTTTTCTCTAGCGTGCGATATAGCCGATTTTCTTGTTCTGGCGTCAGAAACTTGTCATTTTTGCAGAAATCAAATAATCCGTCATTTTTTGAACTACACAAGCCGTAAAATCAAACTAAGGGCGTCGATCTGAAGGTCTCATAGGGGCAAATTATCCGATGGATGATCGTCTTCCAACAGCTATCCCGTAGGCTGCTATCATGAAAAATGTAGTTTTTGCAAAAACAGGACCAATTTTTTCCAAAGATTGTGGAGCATTCACCATGCAAGCTGGAGGGCTGCTACTTAACAAATGAGTTCTGCACAAATATACCCAGGGACGTTTTTTAGTTGCCCCGATTACTGCTTTCTGCTAAAGTAATCGCTTGACAAATTTGGAAAAAGTAGGCAAAATACAGGTTACGCACACATTTCAGCTTATTTTTCCATAACGAAGAAGGATTTCACAATAAATAAAAAATCGTCCCCAGCTATTTGATGGAGGTATCGAATGATATAACCGAGGTCTCGCGAAAAAATTTACTTGACTGCAAAAAATCTGGAAAATTATACTTCTTCTAAAATGTATTAAAAATATTTTAGAAAAGCAACATTGGTTTCATGGTAAGCATTAAAAAGAGGAAATGTCAAGCTGCATTTTGATATAAAAATGGCTTCTTAACTCCAAGTAATGAATGAGTAATAATGGTGCAAACTTTATATGACCAAAGGGAATCACAACCTTAAACGTACATTTGAAAGTTAAAATTAGTCTATTTTCAGCGATTTTTGCAGCTTTTAACGAAAAGCAGTCACTTTTAGCAAAAACAACGTTTTCATGTGTTTTAGCAAAAAAATGTTGATTTATGTGAATTATTCCAGTGAAATGCCTTGCCTTCCGAAGCCTCAGCATGTGTATTCTACTGGCGTCTCCTTGGAGCGCCGGGGCAGCTAGGCTCTGGCCGAAAGGGGAAGTTTAGTACCTGCTGTTTGCCACCTCTGCTGATGGAAGTCCTACACAGTGGGTCCGACCCGTTCTAAAGGGCACCCGAAGGTGGAAGCAGCTCGGCTGACTAGAGCTGTGTAGGGCGGGGAAGAGACGGCCTCCCTCAAGATGCGCCACTTTCGGCCCACCGGCGTGTGGACATGTCCCGAGGTGCCATTATGCCGTCCCCAGATATGGGCAAATATCACTTCACAAAAATGGGGAGCTTCGGCGACCAGAGCTCGTTACCCATTCTGGCTACTCTGCTGTTCGTGGTGGATACGTTTCCTATTCCGGACAGCTGGCCAGTTTTCTCTGGTTTCTCCTCCTTCCCTGGACCCCACTGGGTTGGCAGCCCCGGGGTGCAGGTCTGATACTTGCCTTCAAACAAATAACGAAGAAAAGAAAAGGAACGATAACTGAGTCGGATATCCAACCGCCAACCTGTGACGATGAACCAGTAAACCGGAGACGGGGTGGTCCATCTGATGACGACGGTTTGATCATCTGGCTAACCAATATTCGTGGTATTCAGACAAACTTCATGGACTTGCAGATTAAAATCAAGAACGCGGAAGCTGCTCCTGACATAATATTTCTAAACGAATCTCTAATTGATCCTCGAAACACCCCCGCAACAGGGCCTTTTGCAATAGAAGAATACGACCTGTATCGGCAGGACCGGTCCGGCAAAGGTGGAGGAAACATGGTGTATGCTCGAGCACACCTAGGTCTATCTGTGATCCGTGCCAACGATGAACTGGAATACTCCTGGTACCGACTGCGTCTCGCCGAAGTCACATACCTAATTTGCCATTGCTACAGGCCACCGAGTAGCAACAATTCAGTGTTTGAAAGTCTATCTTTGGACATGGCCGAATTTGGATTAGCCTATCCCACAGCCCGATTCGTCGTCCTGGGGGACTTGAACTGCCACAACCAGAACTGGCTTGGTGGCACCAGCGAAGACAATGCCGCTGGATTTGCTGGCCACATGTTCTCGGTTGAGCAAGGGCTCACCCAGCTAGTCGAGCATCCGACTCGGACCTACTGCTATCAGGGCGCCTGCCGGACATCTGTTCTTGATCTCTTCCTAACAGACAGTCCTGAGGATTTCTCGTTTGTGGATACTTGCTCTCCTATTGGAACTTCAGATCATTCACTGGTCATAATTCGTGGACAAATACCGGTCAGAGTATCCCAGCCCGAAAAGCAGCTTATCTGGCAGTACAGTCGGGCCGACTGGAAGGGCTTAAAAGAGCATCTTAAAACTACAAATTGGCGCAACCTTATTACATCGAATGTTGACCTGAGTGTCTCCAATCTGAATGCTGCCATCACCAAGGGAATTGAGATATTTGTACCTCGTAAGAAGCTCAGACCAAAAAGGCACAAACCATGGTATTCAGAGGAGTTAAACCCGCTACGTCGAGCCAAAGAGGATACATATCGCCATTGGAAGTCAAATGGGCAAACAGATCGAGACTGGCATAACTACTTGCTAAGCCGCAGGGCCTATAACAAAGCGGTAGACCGATTCAAGCGTAACCATGCCTCCTCGGTTGCCGAACGAATCGATGGGCGCTCTGGAAAACCGTGGTGGAGAGAAATAGACAAGGTGCTGGGAAGGAATATCCGCCAAGGCATTCCGCCCTTGTCCAACAACGGAGCAATTTTAACTGACGCCACCGACAAGGCTCATCTACTGAACCATCTATTCGCAGCCAAAGCGTCAGTAGCTGATCCAGATCGTGCTTCGCAGCCACCTGCCTCAGTCTGCGACGAGGAACTTGTAAATATCCGGTTCCACAGTCGCATTGTGAAGAAGCACTTGCTGTCAATCGATACAACCAAAGCCCCAGGTCTGGACGGTATTAGTGGCATAGTATTGAAGGAGTGCGCATGTGAATTAGCATACCCTCTCGCCCGGTTGTTTCAGTACTCATTTAAAGCGGGGTACTTCCCATCCGTTTGGAAGACTGCCAAAATTATACCTGTATTCAAAAAGGGAGACAGAACTAATCCGGGAAATTACAGACCCGTGGCTTTACTATCGATAATCTCGAAGCTTATGGAGAGATACATTGGAAATGCTTTAATGAAACATCTGGAAACACAGGGCCTTTTGTCGGATTCTCAGTTTGTGTTTCGCCAGGGATGCAACACTCTCCATCCTCTTCTATTGCTACATCAGTTAGCCGCAAACGCCTTGGATTCATCACAGGAACTGTGCATTTCTGCACTAGACATTGCTGGGGCATTCGATACAGTGTGGCATAAACGACTACTGCAAAAGTGTGACGCTAACGGCGTCAGGGGACAACTGCTTCGTTGGTTGGAGAGCTATTTGAAACATCGCAACCAGCTCGTCTGTGTTGACGGAATGAACTCTGATGCCATGCCGGTTGCTGCCGGAGTGCCCCAAGGATCTATTCTAGGGCCAATTTTGTTTCTAATTTACATCAACGATTTGCCCGCTGAAATTACCAATCCGTGTCTCATTTTTGCGGATGATTGTTCGCTGCTACAGTGCCCAAACCAGCTGACCGGTTTCGTTGCCGTGAATCTCTGCAACTGGATATGAATAGACTAGTGACCTGGGCTGAGCTAAACCAACTGAAGTTTGCACCGAAGAAAACCCAAACGATGACGATATCGAGAAAGCGCGATCGCCGTGAACGAAACGTTCCCCCATTGTCAATGAAAGGCGAAGAAATTGAGGAAGTCGACAAACTGAAACTGCTTGGCGTAGTCTTCGGGGAGGATGGAACAGTTAAGGACCATGTTGTGGCGAAAGCTGTCACTGCTGGAAAACTTGTTGGAATGCTCCGCCGCCAGTCATGCTTTTTGTCAGAGGAGGCGCGCTATAGAGTCTATGTCTCCGCGATTAGACCTATCATTGAGTATTCCGGTCCCGTTTTTGGCAACGTTCCTACGACTTACCTGGATTTATTAGATCGCATCCAGCGTCGAGCAGCTAGGCTATTCCCTAGCTTAGCTCACAAACTAGATGGTCTGCCTCTCCGCCGACATGTTGCTGGTCTGTGTCAATTGCACAGGCTTGTACACGACACGGCCCCAAAATTGTTATCGCGCCATCTAAAGCCGAAGCCTGTTCGTAACGCTCGACCAACCAGAGCCAGTGAACTGTCCATGGGAGCTCTCCAACTGCCCAAATCCAGAACTGCGGCTCATCAAAGATCGTTTCTTCCTAGCCTCTTGCGTAAATGGAACTGTTTGAGCGACGAAATTGTCTTTCTCACGAACAACTCTGACTTTAAGAAGGCCATGGTTCGGAGCCTGCGGAAGGATGCCGAGATACCGGCGTGCCGGTCCTAGATTAAAAAAGTATTAAAGAAGTAAGTAAACCATACAATTTTGAGAATTCAGTCGTAGAACTTATTTTTGGACAATTTAACTCTGTCATCAATATTGCTGCCCATTGTGGGAGAAACTTTGGGGTTCCTTGGACCTTATATATCACATGCCGAAGGTAATCAAAAAGCAGCATAACAAAAATGAAGCTGAAAATTATAACAGGTGTCACGGTGTAGCTTTCAATTCAAACCCTTGTGGTATATGTTATTTCCGAGAGGAATCCACACCGTGCTAGTCTTTCCAGAGGGCGGAACTGCACCACCACCACAACTACGCCAACTTCTTCGTCTTGAAATACGGTTAACGGTTGCTAGCCCCAACCCAGAGGGAGCAAACAGTGCAGTGATTACAACAAATTTTCTAAACCTAGGTTCAGCTATTATTTAAGTTGCAATTACAGTTGGAATACAACCCAGTGATCATACACCCCGAGTTAAGGGGGGGTCTATTTTTTGGTAAATTTTTACTTTCTCCGATCTCGCTGATTTTTACACATTTGCGACTTTAATTTTAAAAATTCGTTAAAATATACCTTTTGGACATTAAAATATGTAAAAATCAGCGAGATCGGAGAAAGAAAAAATGACCAAAAAATAGACCCCCCTTAAGTCGGCGTGTATGATCACTGGGTTGTATTTACAACTTACCTGTGATACCCTATTTGGTAATAAGAGTCTAGTACCTCGTACTTGAGTACTGCTTATCTATCACCTAGCTAGTTGTGCCCGGGCATTGAATCGTACCTGCACCGGGTCCGGATTTTGTAAGAGCCGGCTTGTCCTCTAGCCGCGGCTCGGTGATGTTAGTAGGCCCGGGCCCGCCCGGAACAGGCCCGGAAAATTTCTTAACGGCACAACTCTATACCTAGCTAATAGTCGACCTACTTTTAATCAGACACAAACACAACAAAATCGATGTTATTAATTTTATTATATCCAAAAAACGGGATAGGACGACAAAGGTTGACAATGACGAAAAGTAAAAAATTAGCCACAATGAAATGCACAAATATGACATAACTAATGGCAAAAATAGTCCACGTTTACTTTCTCAAATACTTATTTTACAAAAAACAAAGAGCCAATTTAGTTCGCACCACAAACACAGAGTACTATGCAAGCCTAAGCTCAAAAAGCTCCAGTTCCCTAAGTCCAGCTACACACATCGAACTACACAGTCAGGCAAATTCTGCAAACTTAGAGCACGGACTTTCGCTCCCAGCAAAGGACACGATAAATACTTCGGTTTCTCTAGCCCAAAAATTGGGGGATGGGCTAAAAATGCTAAAAACACGGTATAAAATAGGATGCGTTCTACGCATATTGCCATAATAACTACGCTAAAATCAAGTTTTAGTACCAAAATAGACGATTTTGTACCAAAAACTTCCGGCAAAGCTGGAAATTTTTGACCAAAGATCCTTAAAATTTGGCATTTTCTGGGCACCTTATAGTGAGTGGCTTTGGGAAGCCCAAAAAAGTGGGGGGAACTAGTAGGGGGTCCAAAAGTGTCAAAAAATTAAGTTTTTGAGGTAAAATCTTGAAAAATTTCCTCTATTTTTAGCTAATTTATGAACTTATATAAGTTCATTTTAAGCCTAAAAACAGCAAGTTTTCGCGTTTTACCATAAAAATGCTAATTTTTAGCTAAAACTTTCGGTAAATTTATACCTTGGGCTAAGGAAGACTAAACAACACACAAGGCTTCGGACATATTCATACATGCTGCAGGCATACAAAACTGTAACCTCTCAGCAGGCAGTCGGAGCAAAGGCCTGTCATGACTGCTCCCAGTTTCTCAATATAAATCCTCTTTTCCACAGACTTCTTCCAGAACAATATGGTAACAGTGGTACAAGTATAAATATCAGAAGTGATAAATACAGTATAGAGAGAACAGTACAGCCAAGGTAAATACTACATACAATAGATAGTAAACATCATATACAGGGATACATAGGAACAGCACAGGAACAAAACGATCACCAATGCATTACGTAATCTCTGATTTGCATACTGTGAACAGCAAGAAACAGTGAAGCCCAAGTAAATAAAACAGTACTAATGCACTACACCATCATAATACTCGTACACAAATATTAAATTTCAGTATAGCATATCACATAAATAGAATGCAAAGTAAGCAGTGTTTATAATAACAGCGATATCGACACAAAGCAACACGCATACGCACGTGACAAGAACAAAACACTTGGTTTAGTCCTTTTGAACCATTACAACTTATCCCAGAAATCGTATAGTCTCATATCAGCACTGGACTGAACTTGACAAATACGTATACAAAAACAACACAAACTATATAAAATTTAAATTAACCCCTTTAATACAATATTACCCCAGTGAAATCTTCAACTAGTACCAGAGCCACCAGCACTAGCACTGGCGTTGGTAGTACTAGCATTACCACTTGCAACGGTAGTAGTAGTAGTAGTAGTAGTCGCAGTAGTGGCATAGTCCATAGTCTTAATGAATTCCACGGCAGAGCAGAACTGGGCCCACCAGTAGGCGGCCTCGCCCTCGAGTCGGGCCCCGTGGAACCCGTTGACGTACTGGATGGTGGAGAGGAGGGCCGGGGGATTGGCCTTGATGATGACAAAGACGAGGACGGGGACAAGGTCGTCCGCCGCCGGAGGGGGCCCGCCGTCACGTGACATACGGAGCAGGTGGAGGATCGTCTCGCAGCAGCGGAGGATGCAGCTCAGCTTGTCACGCGGCGTCTCAAACATACACAACAAAATAAACAGTTAGGCATACACAAGACACAAATCAGGGGATTTTAACAAGAGGGGCAACTCCTCCCCACTTATTTTTGCCTAAAAAACCACCCAGTTTCTTCGAGGTTTTTCCAGGCAAAAAAACGCCAAAAAACCATAATTTTTGCTGATTTTAACCAAAAAATTTCCAAACCCCCAAAACGTAAAACCTACTTTGTGGATAGGTAAACATTAAATTAGCACAATTAGACTAAGAAATAGTATCTGAGGCTAACCTATGTGAGTAAAGAATGTGGGCATGGGCTATGGGGCTTATACCAACCCCATAGATAAGTTACGAAAAACATTAAGTCAGTTAATGAATAAAATAACTGGGCTTATTCTACTGGGGGGGGGGGTCGGGGGCCCCCATAAACACCCTACCCCCCAAAAAAATACCCAAGAAAAGTGGGTGCCCCTTTTGGTAGCAGCTTTTGCCTGAAAAAATCGCTCAGAAGGCCAAATTTTCAAAAGTTTTCAAAGATTTTTAGTCAATTTTAGCCTATTTAAGCACTAAATCCACTTATTTTTGGCGATTACTATACAAATAGCTAATTACTATAAAATAAAAATAAAAATAAATGTATTTAGAAAAATTTTGAAAAATTCCCCCCCCAAAAAATGACTCGCCCCCGAGGGCCCCCCAAAGAGCCCCCCCCCAAGAAAAATTGCCTAGAATAAGCCCAGAATAACAGTCAAAGATTTAGGTAATTCAAGCACTGTCTATACAGTATGCACTGCTAGCAGCTCGCGTGTGTGTTAAGCAATGTATGCAGGATTCCACCAAATAAGACGGGATTCTATTTTTCAAATGAATCAAATGAAAAATAGAATTTTTGCGGGGAAGGGTTTAGGCAGCTTTCTGAATCAAAACCGAGGTCAGCAATTCTCCGCTAGGCAATCCTAATTATTATATGTCTGGTGCAACCCGAAGGAAGAACGAAGGTATATGCGAACGTAAGAAACAGTGTGTTTGTTACCTTGTAGGCAGAAATTACAGCGAGCTCAGCCTGCGCAGAGGGCCACGGACACTCCGCATGATACTCCTAAAAATAAACCAACAAAAATAGCACAAATACAGTCAAGTTTGTAAAACAAAAAAGAACCAGCTAACATTTAATCATTCACTATCTACTGAACTATTATGGAGTGAAGTGACATAAGGCGGTGAACGTGGAACACACCGTTGGAATTCTCAGATCCTTGTGGTCAGGCGTGATGAGGGCGCCGAGACGCCTGATGTGATCCCCCAGGACTCTGCAAAATCACAACACAGAAACAAATGTTCAACGCTCAACAGATAAAATCTATGTTACAGTGTTGTGTTTTTATACCGAGAAACCGTGCAATATGATTTTACATTCAAACTCCCTTTCTAAAACAAACTGTAAACAGACCAGGAAGGGGCGGCTTAGTACGAGCTTGTTACTTTGGCCTAGACGTCTACGGTTCCGACTTAACTATACTGCATGTAATTTTTGTCATCCAAATTGTCATTTTCTTAATACAGAGCAAGCAATCATCATGTTTCATATCCTTCTCCGTTCGATTTGTACCAAGAACGCTGCTGCCTTCAGATTAATATGCACCTGTGAAAGCACTATCAAACCTTGCACTGAACATTCCCCCCTCCCCCGCCTCAATGCGTGCTCTGGAAGGAGCTACGCAGCAACTCTGCACTTAAAATAGTCAAAAGACTGCCAAATAATAATCAAAATTGGGTATAGAAAATACTCACTGATCCCTGGAGAGATCAGCGTCCCCGTTGGGATATAAAGCTTGAATGTAGATTTGAGCCACGACGCTGCGCTCGATGCAGAGACGGGCCCGATCGATCTGACTGCTGCTCGCCTCTGCAACAAACACAGAACAGTCACAATGTTACACGAAACTGGAAACGAAACTGAGAAAGCACAAGTAAAATGAAAGAATCTGTTGAAAATAAAATATTTTGACAAAAGCCTACTCAACCAGACAGCAATGTATATATTAACTTTATATCAGAGAAACATGTCTAACCTTGCCAGATAGAATCCTTTTGCATAGCATTGTACAGTGATGAGAGAAAGCGGTCCATTAAGTCGGTCTGAAACAATAAATGACAATCATGACAATCATGACAATCATGACGTGTGGGGAGTCATGTCAAAAATAGGTAGATGCGTCAAAACACTGAGCACCCGATAACTAATGCAGTGGCAGCTCACGTGGAGAATAGTTAGCTCCCTGTTAGTTACTTAGGAATTGCCTAGTCTGAAGCTACGTTATTTCAAGCAGTCGAAAGAAACAAAGGGCGGAATTATTGGCACCTTTTCATCCTGTACTTCCAGTTTCTGGAATTCGGCGAGGAACTTCTGGAGGGCACGTTCGCGGTGCTCCAGGAAGAGACGCGCGCAGACCTCCACCAGACAGTCCTGCGACAGGGACTGCTCTCTGAAACACACAACAATCCATTTCCTATCAGCTACATTTGTGAGAGCCAACCAAAAAATAACCTATAATGTTCAAGTCCAACGCAAGACCAAACTTGAGCAATAGACTGGTGTGGCTTCGAGTCTACAGTTGCGTGTATCCTACTAGTACTAGTCATGAAGAACCAGTTAGCGTCGCCGCACCGTTCAAGTCTGCCGATGACCTTCTCCAGCTGGGCCCGGGAGTAGAGGAGATCCAGTTTGGACCGATGCAGATATCCAATGTACTCCGATCTTCTCCGATGCTCCTCCCGCAGGGCTCGAATCAGCTTTCGGATTCTACAGAAAAGAAGGATAAACGTATATAAGGCTAGAGACTCGCGAAACAAAACACAACCGAATAACCAAAATGTCTATTTCTGTCATCAAGAGTATCATACCTAAGCCTGCGATAAGCGTCAGACACACACACAGTTATTGGGCCTGGAAAATTATCTGCACGATAACAACTAACTGTCTCTCTTCTCACAACTGAGCTCCTGGCTTTTTGCAGTGGGGGCGGCTGGGGTTTTTTAGGCAAAAATAAGTGGGGGGGGGGGGGGAGAGTGGAGGGGGGAGGTCCAAAAGTGGGGGAGCTAAAATGGGCTAAAAATGCCAAAAATACAGTATAAAAAGCCTGTTGTCTACATATACTGTGATAACTAAGCTTAAAAGTGCTCAAAGATTAAGTTTTAGCACCAAAAAAGACCATTTTTGATCAAAAATCCTAAACATTTGGCTTTTTCTGGACACCTTAGGGGTGGGAGAGCTCAAAAAAGTGGAGGGGGAACGAGTGGGGGGAGGGGGGGAAGAGGTAGAGTGGGGGTAACCCAAAAAGTGGGGGGCGCCCCCCCCAGTAAAAAACCCCAGGGTGGGGGCGTGATTCTGGCCCTCTCTCAGACATAGCTTCCCCAAGAATCGCAACGTTCGGTAGAGTTTATTCAGTACTATTCGTTTAGGTGAATCGGTCCTGAACGCACCCTTTAGAGTCGAACATGTTGACGCATCGGATGACCTCCCGGAGCTGGGCGGTAAGGGATCGGTCCTGACTGCTTATCGCCTCCGCCAACAGGATCCTCAGAAACTCAACCAACTCCCGATCCTTCTGATCCCCCTTCCCGCCGCTCCCGGACATCGACGACGAATAGCTGCAATAGAACACATGAGCAAACTGATGCTGCAACTCTTACAACAAAAACCATAATAAACAAACATATTATTAACATACATATTATTAACACAAGTAACAAAAATGCTCCGCACAAAAGAGGATAATAATGTGTGTGTTGGCTGTGTCTAATACGTATATCCTTTAAATTCCGGTTGAAGAAGTAAAGACAAAAGTTTCATAGGCACGTGACGTTATTTGGCACAGCAACTATTGGTGGATGGTTCCATGTCAAAAGTTGGTCAGCTCACTTAGGGCTTTCATTTGATACCAAATTTGACCACTTTTGAAAAATTTTATTTTTGACCCTAAATCGCCTAATTCCCCCACCCCACCCCACCACAGCACTCTACAGCCACTGTGGGTACGCTGTTCTATGACAAAAGTCACTTAGGGCTTTCATTTGATACCAAATCTGACCACTTTTGAAAAAATTTATTTTCGACCGCTTGACCCCCCCCTCCGCCCGACTGACCCTTCAAAACGGCAAACTGGAAATAGCCCAGCAACATAGGTTCGTCGGACGGCAAAACGAATACCGGGAATGAGCTGGGCGCACCAGAAAACTCCTATAGGCAAAGTTTTGAGAGGCCAGGTAAATCCTACTATGGACCTCCAGGAAGCGGTTTCCGACTTGGCCCTCCCGACGGCAAAGTAGAACCAGCCCAGCAATATAGGCACGTCGGACGGCAAAACGGATACCAGGAATGAGCTGGGCACACCAGAAAACCCCTATAGACAAAGTTTTGAGAAGCCAGGTACAACCTACTATGGACCTCCAGGAAGCGGTTTCCGACTTGACCCTCCCGACGGCAAAGTGGAACCAGCTCAGCAAGATGCTGGCTTTTTCCTACAGGGGGGGGGGGTGGGGGGCCCCCACAATTTCGTTCCCCCCAGATTTGGGTCGCCCCCCCCCCCAGAATCGCCCCCCCCAGGATTCGGACCTTCCCCCCCAGAACTCCAAAATGCCCGGAAAAATAGGGTTTTGAGGGTAAATTTTGAAAGTTTTTTCCGGCTTCGCCGGATTTTTACCCATTTTTAAGCATTTTTTAGCTATTTTAAGCTTAAATTTAAGTTAAAAATAGTTAATTTTTTAGCTTAGCAGCAAAAAATAGCTATTTTTAGGCATTTTTTGAAAATTTTTTCTTCCCCCCCCCCCCAGAAATCCGAGCCCCCCTCCAGACCTGGGGGGGACCCCCCCAGACTTCCCCCCCCAGAAATTTTTGCCTAGGAAAAAGCCAGAGATGGGTGGGTCTGACGGTAAAGCGGACTGCGGGAATCGATTCTCCGTGCCAGAAAACCATTGTTTGGAAGATTTGAGCTTTCAAAGTTGCATAGATAGCGAGAAATTTCGATTTCTCATTTTTCGAATTTTCGCCATCTTTGACGGGCCACTGTGGTCGTTAGGGAAGTGATAGAGAAACGCAACCTGGACCGTTAGTTAGTTCAATATATGTAATTTCTGAATATAAAAAGAAATCAGCTCCAGCTCGTAACGTTCGACCTGAGCGAGACCACAAAAATGGTCACTTTTCGCTATGAGCCGACTTTGCGGCGCCACTGCGGCGCTGTGGCGCAGCTGCGGCGCAAAAAAGTTGTGATTCTTAAATTCTTTAGAGGGTACTACTAGACCCTATAGCCCTTTAGGTTGGCCCACCGCTGCAGTTCACGTGAAAGCGGCGAACATTATGTACAATACAAACCATCAAATAGGAGAAACCGGAAAAAACCATCGCCGCCATAACCGGTCCGGGGTGCAACTTTTTAACGGTAAGTGATGAGGGGCTGAAACTTTCCAGACTTACTAAACTCGATGTGCTCTACAATTTGCGCATGAAATCTGTGCAGAATCTGCGCAGGATTTTGCGCAGCTTATTTTACACTGTCTCCAGCCACTTTTCACACATATTATAGGGGTCGCTGCCGCGACCCCTATGATACATATTAATAGCATACAGCATAGTATGTACATCAGGGTTTTTTTGGTCGCCGAACTTTAGGCCAAATGGCCTGAACGACTCAAAATTTTTAGGCCATCAGCCAAAAAATTTAGGCCGTCCAAATTTTGTTATTTTCTAGGTTGTACGTTATTGTACGCATTGTTAAAATTACAGTTATCATATATTCACGCGTTATATGTATATTCAAAAATCACTGTTTAACAACAAAAATCGCCATCGTCACTGTTTAACACACTAGAAAAACTACGTTTTTACCTTAAAATTGCAAAAATAGAACCTTGTTAGCATAGAAATACTAGTGCACGACAGTTTTAATGAATTAATGAATTTTTATTGAAAATTAAAACAGGTAGGAGCACACGAGTATGAACCAAAGAAAGAATAAATTAAACTAATAGAAATAAAGTTAAACTACAGACTAAAATAGCATTTTTTCGATGAAATCTTTATAATAGTACATATACGTACGTATAAATGAAATTATAACTTGAATGTGTATTTATAAGTACAAATAGACAATGTAACTAAAGTCTGACCAAAAAATGTAGGGAGCGAAATTGTTTTGTTTATATTGAATTACCGGTACATTTTTGCTGCAGCAATGTATATATTTTCTGAACCGTCATGGCATGAACTTTCTTTTGGTTAAAAAAACAATTTTTTAAAATTAAAATTCATCAAAAGAAGCCGATTTTTTAAGTTTTGAAAGATTAGTAGAAGTCAGGAACTAGCCGTTCGGTGGAAAATTAGCCCATGTCCCAAACATTTTGAATCCCTAATATCAGCTCATTTCGTCAAGAATTGCGATAGTTATTCAATTTTTTTGATTTTCAAAAACCTTTGATCTTTGCCGCTTTTCCAAATTTGACTGGCTATTACTCGCGACTCACTCAATGCAAAAATTTTTTAATTGGGTTTTCAGGACCGCTTACGTGTTAGCTTTCATGTGATATATGTGGTTTTTCAAAATTTGAAAATCGATTTTTTCGAAAAATACCACTTTTTGACCCAAAATTTCGACAATGCGAATCCAGCAAAAGTGGGTAAAAATTACATTATCATAAAGTTTAATCTGAGCTGAATCCAACGATATAAAGTTTTCGTGGCTACGACTTATATTGCACGCGTAATGAATTTTTAAACAATTTCGCTTTTTAGCCGGTTTTTGGCTAGTTTACACTATTTGCAGCAAATCAATGCACAATATAGCACAACTTGTCAGAAATCAGCTGAAATAGGAAATTGTTTAAAAATTCGTTGCTGGGGTAATTTAAGCCGTAGTCACGAAAACTTTATATCCTTGGATTCAGCTCAGATTAAACTTTATGATAATGTAATTTTTACCCACTTTTGCTGCATTCGCATTGTCGAAATTTTGGGTCAAAAAGTGGTATTTTTCGAAAAAATCGATTTTCAAATTTTGAAAAACCACATATATCACATGAAAGCTAACACGTAAGCGGTCCTGAAAATTCAATTAAAAAATTTTTGCATTGAGTGAGTCGCGAGTAATAGCCAGTCAAAAGGGGGGGGGGGGGGGGGGGGGGGGGGGGGGTGGGAAGGGCGGCAAAGATCAAAGGTTTTTGAAAATCAAAAAAATTGAATAACGATCGCCATTCTTGACGAATTGAGCTGATATTCGGGATTCAAAATGTTTGGGGCATGGGCTAATTTTTCACCGAACGGCTAGTTCCTGACTTCTACTGATCTTTCAAAACTTAAAAAATCGGCTTCTTTTGATGAATTTTAATTTTTAAAAAATTTTTTCAACCAAAAGAAAGTTCATGCCATGACGGTTCAGAAAATATATACATTGCTGCAGCAAAAATGTACCGGTAATTCAGCATAAACAAAACAATTTCGCTCCCTACATTTTTTGGTCATACTTTAGCAGACATCGACTTATAAATTTAGGCCATGGCCTAAGCTATGGCCTAAAAAAACCTTGATAGTAAACAATACTAATTAACATAGTATGTACATTAGCATAGTATGTACATTAGCATAGTATGTACATTAACATACATATTATTAACATCATTAAACAGACAAGTACTCACTTAATGAAGTCTTCTCTGGTCATTCGCGCTACACCCAACTGTAGGGTGCTCACCTCCACAGCACTGAGCACGTTCCTCAGCTTCCGCTTCGTGTCCTGGAAGGCCTGACAGGACGTCAGATTCAGCGGGTCCAGATAGGGCGGCTCCTCCGGGGGGTGGTGAGGGGAGCCCCGTCCGCCGCCCCCACCCGACGTCGACTTCTGGGAAGATCCACCCTCCACATCGATCAGGGGAATGTTCCCATGACTACCGCCTCCGCCTCCGCCGGCCAAGACGTTGACCGCGGCTCCGGCGCCAGTCGAAGAGGCCCCCGCGTCCCCGGACGAGCCGGCTCGTTTCGCTGCAGCCGCTGTTTGTCTGTATCGTTCCAAAATGTCATCACCGGTTTCTGAACAAACACAAAAACAACAGGTCAGCTTGATACGTTTTGATTAGCTCTTACCCATCAGCCTCGACTCTGAATTAAATCTTTTGTCCCTTGTCTTGAAGAAGAGGAGTAGCTGAAGGGTTTATGAAATACTGAAAACGTTCTCAGGGACAACTGCCGAGATAGAAGAACTGACTTTTTCTTACAATTAGGGGGGAGATGAGCCCCCTGAAATTAGTCCCCATGAACTAGGAGGGAGACCTGGTGAAACCTACCGTCATTGGCATCAAAGGAACCGTTGTGGGATTCGGCGGCACTGTTCTGACTGTGAGCGCCAGCGGTTCCGGTTCCGGTTCCGGCAGGACCCTGCGGCGGCTGCTTCGTGAGCTCGTTCACGGAAAAGGATACGCTCAGGCCCGCCACGTCCCGATTCAAATCCGACAGGTAATGATCTGTATGAGACCGTCGCACTTTGTCTGAACAAAGACATACACGTCATAC
>JASAND010025054.1:0-17629 GCA_030248195.1 Trissonchulus latispiculum
AGACAAAGGGAGAGACTCCCGAAATTTGCACAGCAAAGTAAATTTTGACAATAAAGCATTCACCAATAAAGTTTACAAGACGAGGAAAAATTCAGACAAATATAATTCTAGTAGACAACAGCTTTTAGACAAGATATAAGCAAACTTTAAACACATTTACAAAACAGTTTATAAGCATAAATTTTAACCCAAAAGAAAGTTTAAACCCTTCAAAAATACCTACCCTCTCTATAATAATATTTCCCTAAGCCGTCGCGGCTAAACTGAATTACTTGATATGACGTAATAAAACCTTCTTTCTAAAATAAACAACCATGTTTGGATACTAATTAAAAAGGAAATAAAAACTCAATAAAGCACCACTAATTAATTTGGGTCGACCCACGAGGTCGCCTCGGAGTCTAAAATAATAAAAGAGAAAATAATCAATAACTTACAGATACCCCAATCCAGGCTCCAAAGTGAAAGGCTAAAGGCAAAACACTCAGTGTAAAGAAACGGCCGCACGCTAGGCAGTGAAAAAAGAAGACTGACTAGTTTTTGAAAGGGATGCTGAGAGAGGAGCCTAGTGAATTTTGATTGGCTAGTTTTGAGACCCCCTTTGCAGACGGGATGCTCAGCGAGCATCCAGAGAAACTTCAAAGGACAAACAGCGCCACCTAGTCGCTAAGTGGGCTGAATAAAACACCACATATTTTAACATAGAAAATAATCCAATTCACACCAATTTCAACACAAATTTACACAATTTCACACAAAATATATTTCACATTAAAATTACTACTCTTACTAAAATCTCACATTCAAATAAACTCACTAAAACATACACACAACTCACACATCACAACTCACACATTACACTACTTTTGTCAATTCTGACAAACGTTCCACACACAAATAGCATTTTGCGAAAATTCTTCCGGTTCAACTGTTTATTAAATCCTTTGAGATCACGCAAGGAAGATTGTCATGTAGAGGAAAGTTCTGTAATTACGTAGGTATAGCACTATAGAAGTAAGGGAATTCAATTTGGTGCCATGCTGATAAACCACTGTCTACTTAATGCTAGGTTCATTATATTTGGTTAATTATTATCTGAATCAATAATCTCTTTCAAGCTTTTGTTTTACCTAGAGCTATGTACTTCAAACAGAAGATGAGGTAGATTATACTAGGAAAGTTTGCAGCCTCTAAAAGAACAAATTCGGATAATCTGCAAAACTGGCTGACATTCAACATACCTCTAGCACAAAATCTAATTTTGTTTAGTATTGACAGTACCTGACTAATATTTAATTTATAAGGGGATGCTACAGTTGCAATCCCATATACTTATTTATTGTGTAAACACAAACAGTTTTATTATGGAATTAATCGGCTTTATTAGTATCATCGTCATTATGTTAGTAGTATTGATTATTTGCTTTGTGTATACGACTGCTATATGGTGTTCACATGATTATTTAAACTTCGAAAGCAACCGCAAAAGCCAGTTAAACTTTTCATATTTTTTATCTTTGCTTTACCAGGTTGAGTTTTAATGTACGTGAATAAATTGTTTTACGACATAGAAACAGAGTTGAACGTCACAAACCTTGATTGGAATGGAATTCCATAATGCATTCAAATAGAGAAAATATCATTTTCCTTAACATAAGTTGAATATGAACATAGTTTGATGTTTTTCTGGTCATCTTGTCAAATGAATGTGTTTTTGGATCATATGAGCCTAGCTGTTTTCATACAGAACATCCTCAGAGTTTTGTCATTGTGGAGGAGGGTGGGTATGGTAATTATGATCGACATATGCCTGGTTAGGTGTGGGTTGGATTACTCCTTCGCTAGTTAGACAACTCCTTCCCTACAGATCAACTTTATATAGTCAACTTTCTTGTGTAATAATTATATTCAGAAACAGGGACAATGGAGCAAGCTTGCTAGACTTCTTGCAGATTCAGGAAAAGCTTAATTGTCTACACAGCTCTGGACATCTTCATTAACTTGCAGCTCTAAGCTCTGTTATATCCCACTCCTAAGACTCCGTACAAAAAGTCCTACAGTCTCCTTTGTACCTTACCCTACAAATTACAAAGCACTAAAGCAGCACATGTTTAAGTGTAACTCACTTTAGAAAGAGTTTTCGCAGTTATGCTAATTTACTGAGGGCGGTAATGCTATGATAGTTGGGTGTCCGGCGTTCACTCACAGATTTGTGGTATGAATGGAAGCACCTGTGGAGGAAAAGCACCACTGCTACTAAACCTAAGTCCTGCTTTAAGTTGAGAATTTTGTATAAATGGGACCAGCAGCTGCCTAGTGCCTCAACTATTTTATTGGTTCTGGAAACACAGCCAATCTTTGCAGTAGTCACAGCAGAATGGGAATTTTATATTTAAATTGTTCAAACAAATATTATTAATATTTGAAAAATCTCGTTTACGGCTATCTTAACTCCTGTTTAAATTATATTTATTAGGACAAATTGTTTCAGCCGAAGATATGTTTATGAATTAGCAAAGACGAAAAGGCAATTATATATGCTGCGACTTCCTACTTTATGTGCCTGGAATAAAGCCGATGCTTGGTAACCTGACAACGCCATAAGTTGCTATTTTGGCAAGCTAAGTAACGAAGAAAGGTAACTACTTGTTAATAGTTTAGTTCCATTAATACAGTGTTTATGCAAACGTCGTTATTTAGTTCTATCCTACTTATTTTCCCATCACATGCTTCTTTACACACCTGTATTAAAGCTTGAAAAAATTTAAATATAGAACAAAACAGCACATGTTTTACCTAAAATTTTAAAAAATTTAAAAATGTAGGCAATGAGAATCAGTCAAACCAGGCTTATTTTGCATGAAGATCTTGCTTGTCATCATACATTAACAAGAACACTGATTCTTGAGGGGTCCTGTACCCGTCTTTGGAGTACACGTTACCTGCCCTTGTACAGTCTCCGAAATTGGAGAGGGATTAACTTGTAAAAATATCAAAAGTTTTGTTGATTTTCATCAAAATTCAAGTCTAAATTCACAGTTTTGAACCATTTCAAGAGAACAGGGTTGGCGTCTGGCGACATTTCGAAAAATTTTGCTAGATTTTACAGTATTTTTATTTCTTAACTGAAGTCTGTGTTATTTCTCCATTAAATTGGAATATTCTGGCGTTGTCCCTTGCCCCTTGTCTCTGAAGTTTCTTTCCCTTGTACCGAACTTCCCATTTTTGAGGGGTGAAGCTGCGTTTTGTTTAACATAGTGTTGAGCTTTCCCAACAAAACGCCAAGTTTTTCGCTAAAACTAGAAAACAATACTGCATTGGTGTGTTTTTCAGCAGCAGTGCTGGGTCTTTCTTGATGACCATAGAACCATTACAGGGAAGGAGTCATTGTTTGATTCAAGATAGGGGGGGGATGGAGCCACCAAAAAGAGAACTAGTTTCGCTGCATCGGAATGACCATTATCCATATAGCATATACATCTTTTTAAACTGATTATTATGTGTTAGTGATTAATATATTATGTCATGCGATATTTCAGAATCCCTGAGTTACTGTAACGTTTGCAGTAGAAATGACAGAAGACGATTCCAGCAAACAGAATGGAACGAAGTAAGTCTAACCTAATACGCAATGCTCTGTTCTTTCTTATTATCCACGTTTTGGTGGAGGTAAATGACAAAGCTAACGAACCATAGTTAAGTTTTAAGCTAAAGTTTCAGTACCAGGTTTTCTCGTTAGGAACTGACACTGACACCAAAGTCTGAACCTGAAGCCTAAGGATTTGCACATTAAGCTAAAGTACATATACTTTCCATTTTGTTGGAGAAGTGACATTTGTGTTTTTAGATCCGTGACAATTTAGTGTTATAGCGGCCGTATTATACGTAGTTTAACACTTCTATACATGTTTTGGTTGATAGTTTGATAGTTGTTGTAGTTCACTCTCCACTGGAAGTGTTAGTAGACTTGCACACATAAACAGAGCAAACTGTTCTAAACAATTTCCGCCTAAATTAAATCAATACTTAATAAGCTTCATCAAGCCAGAAGTCCTTCTTAATGCGTTTGTTTAAATTGGAGAACTTGAAGTTTTCCCTTGGGCATTTCCTCGCTTGGCATCTCAGTAGAACTACCTGCCTATCTATCTACCATTAAACTTCCAGTCCTAATGATATATATTCAATTCAAGCTTCCGTCGCCTTTTTCCGGGGTTCTCTTGGAAGGAATATTTTATAAATAAGCTTCGTAGACTCTCTTCCAATAGTCTCATTCTGTTCTGCCGGAGCCGGAAGGAGCTCACAAGTTCACACCCTCCTGTGGAATGGTGTTTTAGTTTTTTGTCAATTTGTGTCAATTTTGACACATTGTCATTTTTCGGTTCAGCGCGATATGCGTCATTTTTGCATCAAATAAATGCGAATGGTTTTATACCAAAATTTCACTGGATGGATGCTGGTCAACCTGACCTAATACTAAAGACTACTACACATTTATTTGTAAATGTGTAAATGTATTCTGTTAGGCTAGGAGTCTTTGTTGTTCCTAGATTATTAGTTGACCGTTGGCTATTTGTGTGGCAAGCCTGATGACCGGAATATTTTCTGCCATCAGCCACTACCCTATTCAAATCCGTCCGAACGCTGAGCTCTGATTAGGTCACACTTAGGGACACTGACTTCAACTTACAGAGTTCACATCAATTGCCAATAACTAACATACTTCTACGCTGAAATAGATCTTAAACAACCCAAGGGTGATCGTCCTTTGGGATGCGAGCTCCATAGACTTTACAATTGTCTCGGATAAACTGCGATTGCAGTTATTCTGTGCCAACTCAAAGTTGAAACTTGTGTGTTTCTATCAAAAGTATAAAAAGTTGGCTCAACTCCTAACCGGCGTTGACCAAAACTGGAGTGAGGCAGAGTTAAAAATAAATCGTCGATCGTGGAATTCTAGGAATTGCTCATTTAATATTAAAGAATCTTATTTACACTGATATGATATGTGGTTTGTGATCATAGAAAATCTTGCTCTGTCTGGTATAGTTCTTCATTTATGAAGGGATATGAAATGTTATTAGATTTCCCTCTACAAATGCATGGCGATGATTTCTTTTAGGGTGTTCAAAAAGACAAGTCCTGATAACAAGGTAAGCATTCTGCGTTTTATTCTTACCGAAGTTCTATATAGTCACTTGATATCAACATCACATTGTCATGTCCACAAACTTAAGGCGGAAAACAAAACAATTTCCGAATGGTTGGGAACGCAAAAATAGAAGAACAACTTTGAACTAAATCAACTCAAACGATGGAAGCGTTATATATATATATATATATATATATATATATATATATATATATATATATATATATATATATATATATATATATATATATATATATAGTGTAGGAAGCTGGTGGAGAACTTTAACAGCTGTTGTCGGTTTTCCAATTGTGATTTGGCGCAAATCTAGTTCTATTATTTTCAGATAACTACGTATTTGGGCAAGCGAGATTTCATTGACCATCTCAGCCATGTTGATTCCATTGGTAACCTACACTTTTGATGTATGCGTCGTCATTTCTGTATTCTGTGCAATTATTCCTATGTTACATTACATTTACTCAGATTTGCACAGTCTTGAGGTTAATATCGATATGATTATGTTTTGGTTGCAGATGGAATGGTCTTGGTTGAACCCGATTCTTTAACCGAAGAAACCAAAGTATTTGCAAATCTCATAGCTGCATTCAGATATGATAAGTTTTCGTTATCTTCTTTCGTTATCGACACCTGCTGTTCGTTTGTCTGCAAAATTGTAGAGATTTAAAGTACACAATTTGCTCAATCAACTGGTGAACCCATTAATGGAAAGATGTGTGAACGTGCACAGCTTCTACCTGTGTACTTAAGTGTTAAGCCAATCCTCAAAAATAGTAGTGGTTTTTATCTTTTAGGAAGGGAGGACTTGGACGTTCTTGGCCTTACGTTCAGAAAAGATCTCATATCACAGAGCATGCAGGTACGGGATTGGTTTTTTCTTTAATGTTAGATGATTGCATTTCCTTGCCATGGTAGCTGTTTTGGGCGTCCTCAAGCTGGTAGCCCTTAAGATGACCATGTGATTAAAACGTGGTTCGGAAATTTGTCCAGGACATAACGCGTTTGTTTTCAAATACTTGAGTCATGCATGGTATTGAACCACTGCAGGTTTTCTGACCAAATCATATACCACGGCTTATCTCAACAGACCTCTCATGAGGACGTAAGAGCCTGAAGAATGTAGACGGGTCTTACATCTTTTGCAGGGGAGAGGGTTGGTTATGCAACATTACATTTGAATAAGTCCTCACAGATGAAGTATGTACGAATGATGCAATCAAATGCCAGCAAACTCCCACTCTGATTGGCCAATCCGTAATTTCAGTTAAATGACTGTCTATCACGAGCCGCTCGTCAATATCACTTTATTTCAGTTCCAGGTGTACCCTTCGGTTGAATCAGAGCAGAAACCTCTTTCTCGCCTTCAAGAAAGACTCAAGAAGAAGCTGGGACCAAATGCCTATCCCTTCTGGTTTACTGTAAGTTTAGTGGTTTAAACTCCAACAAGGAAGTTGGAATTTAAGGGGGGGGGGCTACGAAATACACTAAAAGTTCGATGTTGGAAAAGCTAGCTAGTTTTTCGCCACATAATAGTATTAGGTTTGGTGCAAAATAGTTTACAGTTTGAAAGAATTCCACCTAGCGTAGCGTCCTGTGGAGCCTTCGCAAGTTGGTGTTGACGGTCCGAAACTGAACATGACATGCATCCAAACTTCGCTGTGCCCTGAACGCTGTGTGCAAGGTACAGTACCCAAATTTTGTAGAGATAGTCCTGACATATAGCGCCTTGATATCGTGTAAAATAATCCTTAGACAAGTGTATGCTTTTCTGTGCGATACGATCAAAGTGCGAAAAATTGTGTGTGGTAGGCCCACACAGGTGTAGATTAACTAAGGTCTTATGAGCTGTGGTTAATCAAATGAGCCCAAATTTTCTCCAACTAATACTCCAAGTATCTGTCCCAATTTGTGCAAAAATTACGAGATTTCGTTTATCCCTATGTTCGCAGTGCAAGATTACGTAATCGATATTGTCACTGTGATTTGGTGGCATTTCAAAGATGTTAGTCAATTACTCCAATGTAATCTCGCAGAATCGTCTGAAACTTTGCGCATTATAAGCCAGTGACTATACCAAGATGTGTAGAAAGTTAGATCACTAAGCCTCGCCCCAGTTTTTAGAAATGCTAGATTGCTTTCTCGAAGTAGGGGTGAAGATCGCTCCAAAAACCTGTGAGACAGTTGTAAGCGTATACTGAACGAAGGCAGCGTCATATCGAAAAACGGATTTCATATTCGGATTCAGCACCCCCATAAGCACCTTTTCGGCGGAATCGGAGACAAAAAATTTTGACCCCATTTTCACTGCTCTTAGCTAGCATTTCAGGCCTAAAAATAAAGGTTACTTCTTGACAAAAAGTGAGCTAGCACTCTAACCGGAAAACCAAAACCCTTGAAACTTAGCCACAGTTTGCCCCAATTAGAGCCTAATAATTGGTGAAAAGCTGGGGTAGGCTAGGGCCTGCCAATTTTATTAGATCGAAAACGGCGCACGGTCACCTCGAAACTTTTTGCCAAATTTCAAACTTTGACCTGTCATTGCTGAAGGAGGAAGCAACGCTGGAAAGTCGGAATACTTTTATTATTTAGCACCAGTAACAGATAGCATTCGTGGCAAAAAGTTTCAAAATTGGTCAAACCGTTAATCCACCAGAGCTGAAAACAGCTTTTTGAAAAAACCCATTTTTCGCACCAAAATTTTCACTTTGGTGTCCTGTCAAAAACGTTGTATATGAGATATATTGTTGCCCACCCTAAACTTTTTTACTTTGATATGTTGGCTAACGTTGGGCAAAAAAGTAGCTCTCTCCGACGATGTCGTGCCAACCCCTTCGTAGCCCCCCCCCCCCTTAAACTAAATTCCAGCAAGGGCAATCGAGCTTGCCGGTTGCATTATGGGTTAACATAGAGTTGGATCATTTTTTGGTTTTATAATGGAGTAGGTCACTCTTTACAGACATCAACTTTGAACCGCAATTATATACTTATTCATTACGTGGAGTTGAACATTCATCTTTGTATCAAAATGTATTATAATTAATACAATGAAACTAGCTTTTTTGGAAACCTTTTTACTGCACCTTAGAAGAAGTGTAATTTCTCAGATTTTTTGCAGACTGAAATACTAAATATTAATGCGGTATGCGAGACATTAATAATATCATTCGAAATATTCATCAAATAACTAGGAAATTATTTTAGTTTTCTTGAAATCGCTTTACGACGTTACATTTTACGCAACACAACGCAACGCAACGCAATGCCCAACCTGAATTTTGTCTACTTTTGTCAATTAGTCATGCGATTACTTTTGCTAGAAAGCAGCAATCAGGGCTATTAAAACGGGTTCCGGGGTATTTTTGTGTAAAATACCTCTATTAAGTTGCAATCCTCCAGCTGATTTAACAAATGCTCCACAAGCACTGGAAAATCGGTCACATTTCTGCAAAAATAATATTTTGAAACACGTACAGACAAAGGGCTAATTAAAATCCAGCAAGTATTCTGACTCGCGGAATTTCAGCCAATCAAAATCAAACAAGCATTCTGATTGGCGGCATTTCAGCCAGTCAGAATCCAGCAAGCATTTTGATTGGTGGAATTTCAGCCAATCTGAACCCAGCAAGCATTTTGACAGCCAATCACAATCCAGGAAGCATTCTGATTTGCGGTATTTCAGCCAATCAAAATCCAGCAAGCGTTCTGATTGGCGGAATTCCAACCAATCTGAACCAAGCAAGCATTTTGACAGCCAATCAGAATCCAGGAAGCATTCTGATTTGCGGTATTTCAGCCAATCAAAATCCAGCAAACGTTCTGATTGGCGGAATTCCAGCCAATCTGAACCCAGCAAGCATTTTGGACAGCCAATCAGAATACAGGAAGCATTCTGATTTGCGATATTTCAGCCAATCAAAATCGAGCAAACATTCTGATTCGCGGCATTCAGCCAATCAGACATCAGCAAGCATTTTGATTGGCGGAACAGCCAATCTGAATTCGGGCCAGTACAAAAAACGGAAAAGGCCTGGAAACGGACTGAGCAAAAAGGTATAAAAAGCGGACTTGTTGCGGACTCTCAGAGAATGGTATATAATGTGGACTGCATTGATTGGCTAATCGAGGAAAAGCTGACATACAGTATAAAAAGCGGACTCACATCAAAACAATCAGCGGAGGTAAACCAAGACATTTAAAAGTCATGAAAACCATTTTTCGGGCAAGTTTATGAAGCAAAAACGGAATCAGCTTACAAAAAACGCAAATGAGAGCGGAAAAAAGGTTTAAAGAGTGGATGCAGAAACGGAAAGTGGGTCTAAAAGGTGGAAAAACGTCCATCAAGCGGAAAATAAATCTAAAATGTGATTTAGGAAGCAGAATTACGGATAGTTTAAGGACTAGAAAATGGAATCCAAAATCTTAACCGAAAACAATATTTATTTTTATGTTCTATACAAATAATTGATTATATAGTAAATTAACTCTAAATCACAAAACTTGCTGTAAGCTATAACATTTCTCTGCATCTTTACGATTACCAATATAGACATATTCCATACTGGTTTTCAATTATCACCAATCAAGTGTTTCTTTGTTGATAGCTTTATGTGCCTGCTTCGATTACTAAGTTCTTATCCCAACTGCCCTTTCCTGGGCAACCATTTCCGAGTAATGTATTAAAATCACACAATCCAGCTCTGTATGCAAGGTTCCGTGGCTTTCCGAAACAATTTTAACAAGATAAACTTTCGTTGAGTTAGACAAAATTAGAAAGAAAACATATGCGAATGGTTACCCTTAACAGGGCAGTTGGGATAAACTTTCCATAACCGATGTAATTACTAAATTGCTAGTTAGTCCTGAAGAAGTGTGGGGTTCAGATTAGCTCCCCCAGTAGGCGCAATTCGCAAAACCCGACCAATTGAGTCGATATATGGATATTGGGTATGTTGCAAACATGCTTATTACAAAAATAAAAAAATTTAAATCCGTCCGCTTAATAAGGTAAGTCCGCTTCGCTTAGTATACCGTAATTCCGCATTTAGTCCTCTTATTATACCTCCAGTCCGCTTCCGTTCCGCGTCCGCTTTTTGTACTGACCCTCTGAATTCAGCAAGCATTTTGTTTGGCGGAATTTCAGCCAATCAGAATCCGATTTGTGGCACTTCAGCCAATTGAAATCGAGCAAGCATTTTGATTGGCGGAATATCAGCAAACCACGATCCAGCAGAATTCTCATTCGAAGTCAGCGAGTTAATCCTTGTTCGGCTAGGCACTAGGCAGATAAACTATATATTGGAAGTAATGAATTTTGATAGCTGTTTTTCTGTTACGAGTAAATTGTTCAAGTTTAAACCCTTTAATTGGTGAATGATGGTGGTTATAAACGACTTAACGTAGCCTGTACATTTTGATTAATATTTTCTACAATGATTATAATTTAGTCGGCGCTCATGGTCTCTTGATCTAGTTTCATGGTTTCATATACGTATTAAGTAATAATTATTTGTTTAGGTCCCTCAAGGATCAGCTTCTTCAGTGACTTTGCAGCCTGCCCCAAATGACACTGCTAAGGTGTTAATATCCATAATATTTAATGAGCGACCCAGTGCAATTAAATAAAACTAGCTCGTTATTGTTATACTATTTTACGACAGCCTCCTAATCTGATTGCATAAGAACAAGAGATATGACCAAACTTTAGACATAGCTGTAGTCTTTTAGACCTTATCTAGCCTATATGTACTCATGATTATGATGCCTATTTTAGCCGTGCGGTGTGGATTATGAGCTTAAAACCTACGTCGGTGACGCCATTACCGATAAACCAAAGAAGCAGTAAGTCATATTCATCGTCTACTACAGGGCAATTATAAAAAGTTGTAGTGATTAGATAAATAGGTTGCTTAAATGCTAAACTCATTAAATTAGTTCTGATAAATAACCTGTAATTTAGAGGATGCGTGAGGCTGGCGATTCGAAAACTTACATACGCGCCCGACAACAAACAGAAACCCCAGCCGTCAGTGGAAGCTTCGAAAGAGTTTATGATGGGCTCTGGATTGCTGCATCTGGAAGCGTCCTTAGATAAAGAAGTAACGCCATTTACCATATTTAAAAATTTTGTAGTGAATTTAAATATAAATTACCTGTTTCATTGTTTCGCGGCTAGTAATGTTTGGTGTCCTAAGTCGCAGCAAGTGTTGTAGTCGGTAAACTTCACAAGGGCATATTCAATGATTTATTTGCAGATGTATTACCATGGCGAATCCATCGCTGTTAACTGTCACATACAAAACAACAGCAGTAAAACGGTGAAGAAAATCAAAGTTGCAGGTTCTTGCTTTAACATCCTATTATTGTTTTAGTTCGTGCTTTCATTATAATTGTCGATCTCGATCCATGGTTTTAGGTCCAGTTTATTACCTATGCAGTACTTAGGATACTGGAAAATGTTGAATTTTGTGTTGATAAAATTACGTTGTCATGCTACATTGTTTAGTGGTTAACTTTGATAGAATGTCAAAGCTTCAAATCCTAGTTGAGTTGAGCTGAATAAATTTGGAGGCCGCCCCGCAAGTCGACAGGGGTCGCACTTATGCCGTACTCTCTCCCATGATAAGTTATTATCGGCTTGCTAATTTATATACTTGGAAACAATTATTGTAGTTGTCCAAATTGCTGATATTTGCCTGTTCACAACAGCCAGTTACACTTGCGAAGTTGCGAAGATAGAAAGCGGGTAAGCAAAATCACAAAGCAAGGTAAAGCAATAAAACATCCGTTTTTTGTAAACGTTCACTGGACAGAAAACAAAAACTACACAGTACAAACAAAATTCCAAATTACAAGAAAGAAGAATGAAAACGGGATTCGGAAAACATTAAGAGAAAGTAGACAAAATATGCTGATTGAGCTACGAGGCAGGCAAGTATCATCTCGCTTTGTCGGAATTCGTGTTCCAATGCCATGGCTTTCACTACGTGAACCCACGAAAGTAGAAACAAAGTAGTGGTAGAGCAAGCTCAAGGGCAGAGGCAGACAATATACTAAATAGTTCCTTTGTTTTTAATTATTGTATTCTTTTTGCATTTTGAATAAAAACATCATTTCGCTGCACATGTTTACCATTTTAGAGAGGGTTTCCCGTGGCTCCTGGCGGAACGTTGGCAAAAGTGTTTACGCTGTGTCCATTGCTGCAAAATAACAGAGAAAAACGAGGCCTTGCCCTGGACGGAAAGCTCAAACATGAAGATACAAATCTTGCATCGTCAACATGGTCAGTTGATTACTCAAGTAGAAATAATAGTGCCAACTAATTTCTCGATAATATCTGTTGTACACTACGTACGATGTACGATTAGTGGAATTTCTGCAGTTTTCACCTACGTTCTTTTTTTCTGGAAGTTATGCCATCATGGAATCGAATTCACCATTACTTTTCTAAGCCAAAGTGTTTGGGTCCTCACTTCAGGGACTTAAAAATTGGAATTGATTGGATGGCATGCGTTTATTTTAGTTTGTTATCAGGCAAGACAAAGCAAAACAAAAACTTATCATATCGGTTGAGTTTGCTTCAGCCATACTTTGGCGGATCAGTTTTACGGTCATCTATTTAATTTATTGCTGAGCTTTCTCACTTTTACATATTTTTATTTCAGTATTGCAAGCAACACTCTAAAAGAAAATTTGGGAATCATTGTTCAATATAGAGTTCGAATTCGACTGACTGTTGGAGGAGCTTTGGGAGGTTAGTGTTTAACTATATATAACTGAGAACAATTTAATTTAGCTTTAATTTAATTTAACAATTTACTTTTCCGTTGCAACAGCGTTGTATCACTGGTTGTAGTTTAAGGATTAAAAAACTAGAAGGATCTTTAAAAAACAATTAATGCTATTTTTACCACGCCCTTATTATATTTTCCTTATTTTTAATTTCAGATTTATATTTTCCTTATTTTAGTTTCAGTTAGTATTTTCCCTACATGGTTGCTTTTTTAATTTTTAGCGAATTAACAGCTGAGTTGACATTGTACTTCGACTCATCCGAAGCCGCCTGTCAGTCCTTCTGTTGCATTAAAGCAACCGATCTGCAACCAACGAGTCCTGCTTGATACTGAATCTGTCTAACTAGAAACTAGGTGAAACCTCAGAACATTTAGGACTCTATTTTTAACTTGCTCTAGTATAAAAAATGCACTTCATATAATACTTCAAATTACAGTGAGACAGAACAGTCCTTGTATGGAACTACTTACGTCGTAATCATTACATACCATACGGTAAACTGTAAAGAATTGTTCGCCCTAAATACTGATTAGTTTATGGGTCTTACATTGGTAACTGGAAATATATATGCCAATTAGCAGACAGCTGGATGCATCAATAATCGCCAGTGTACCCCAGAGCACTATAGAATTTGAGCGTTCATCTGACAATACAGGGTTCATTAAGAAAGTGTAAAATATTATTTCTCCAGGCTTGAGTTTTGCTGCCTCTTTTAGCCAAAATCTCATGAACACAAACTAAAACTTTAATGCTGCCACACCACCATGAAAAGCTTGACCATTATTTCAGATCCACATTGGAGTATAAATGTTCTTTCTCATAGCCTGAAAACAAATTCTAAATATTTTCTATGAGAACTCGAACTGATTGCGTTTGTTCAATTCCATCAAGTAAACGTTGGATCAGATTAGACTGGTGGGATTTGGAATTTCTGTATATACAACTGATCTGTTGAGATTAAAGCTTAGTTGTTAAACCAATGTGACGCCGTTACAGCATAGCTCGTGCAGTATAAGTATATAGCATGTATAGTACAGTATCCTCACCTCTTTGGGGGGGGGAGGTGTAGCCAAAGGAGGATCGGGTGGGGAGGTCACCAGCACTGGTCTATAATAACAGAATTATATTGGTTGTTAGTGATCATAAGATGACTTCTTTATCTTTGAGCAATTTCTTATCAAAGAGCATCCTTTTTGTAATTATAGGATGCAATTATACACCATAATTCCTCGCTCTATCCCCTTCCTGCAAGGGGGGAGAAGCTTTTTGCAACCTGATTGGCTTTCGCTGTCGGCTACCCCTCACTCCTCCCCAGCGAATGAGGAGTAGGTATGCCATGTCAACCCTCCTACCACTGCTGAGGGAATATTTGGGTATTTGGACGAAGCTTACGCTACCCAGCGACGAAAGCCGCCACGTGGATTACTTTTCTTCCACAATTATATAATTATGCACTCTTGCTTGTAGTTTTATTTTCCAAGTTTTGTTCCGTTTTAGATTTTCTAAGTTTACTTCTGTTAAAATTATCATTTTACTTTTTATTTTAGTACTGAAAATAAAGGACGTCAATGATGACATAATTTCGAAGAGATTTTGCCAGACTCAGAATGAAAGGAAACGAAGAAATTGAACAGTACCGTGATTATCACCACTTAAAACTTAATGAGCAATGGATTTGCCTTGCATTTATTTATGCCACTTGTTATTAATATTGCCGCTGCATTAGAGCATTGGGAATTCCGCTAACCAGATTGCCGCAGTAAAAATAAAGTGGCGGCAGCGGCTACCATTGCGATAGCTAGTAATTAGTGTCTAAACTGCGTTGCGAAACATTCCTCTCAAGTGCCCCCTGCTAGGAGTTGTTTTACATAGCTGTTCAAAGAGGGAGTGAGGAGACCTCATAACCTGCTTCAATAAGATTACTCCCAAGATGGCGCTGCTCCAAACCAGAGAAGTTATTATTGGTTGACAGCACTAGCACTCCTAGCTTGGGAGAATCCTTTGAAATAGAATTTCTTCTAGTTCTAAGTGACTAAATCAACCTCTTGAGCGCTCCTGTGTAGCTTTAGCAGGATCTCTTGCAACGCGGCCTTAGATTTAATTGTTGAGATGTTCAAAGTCCATCAGAGAAGGATTTTTCTTTCGTCGGTTTCGGCCTGCAGGAGTCAGATTGGCTTATAAAATTGACGGAGAAATTCAATGAATACTCTGAGAAAGGGGTACCCACAAATGTACTAGGAAAGAAAAAACACAAAAACTTGTTGGCAGACAATGCTTGCTCATTTCCTTATCTTCGGTTTTTCTATCATTACTGTTTATATAGTTAATATTAAAACTATTCATTTACATTCCAGCATTACACTAATTTCATTGCTGTTGCTTCCTTTTGAATTTAACGAGCATAAATGCGTCTCTACAAATACTGTCCAAGTTGTGAACACTGCCGGCAGTGTCCACTGTTCTCTATTGAAGCATTATTAATCGTGTTGCAACTTCTAGACGAGACATTTATGCCATCAAATTTGTAAAACTTATCACAAGAAGTGGATAATTCTGATATGGTCAAAAAGACCTGGTCTTTTCAGGTTCAGCTTCCTCTTAGTTTAGGTTGAGCCTAAATCTAATTTAATTTTGCTCTTCTATTTTGGCGTGAATACACACCGCATGTGTAATCGTTATTTGCAGCTTTAGTCAGTTTTAAGATAATATTGTACTCAATAATATTAAGAAATTACTACAATACAAATACTGCACACGTCAAATGTTGCTATTCTAGTTATGAGCTCAGTGAGCCATTCTTTAAAAAATGACATTGTTTCGGCACATCACTGATCTATGAAGAGGCACAACTCCAAGGATTAGCCAAAACAGTAATAGCAGTTACCGTATTATCCTGGGCTGCCGGATAACATTTTATGGTGTCGAGATGTCTCCTTGTAAAAGGATACTCTCATTTCCAGCACAACACGAGACAGTAGCATTTCCCAGAGCATTTTTCGCCGCATACAATTCCTTTGTTTTCATCCGGATTATTTTGTTGTGAGACTGGTTTTCTCAATCTCTGCCGATATCTCCACGGTCAATTAATTCCTCGACCGCGCATCGAGCAAAAATATTGAAACTGTCCAGTCGAAATGCCACCGGATTTGGAAACGTGAACACAGGCGTGCTGTTCTCCAACTTTTCGAATCATGTTGGCTACATTTTCTATGGAAGCGCTTTCGTCAGGCGTTAGAGAATTGACAACAGTTTCCAAAAATTCGTCAAAATAGGGAGCATGATTTAGAAATGCCGGTTGCCTGCTTAGAATACTTGGAATTTTCTGTAACTCCAGCCAAACCTGTCAGACCACACCTAGCGCCGATTTCAGCAATAACCTTACAGAACAATCGCTTGTGATAAACTGATACGATTAAATGAGTTTGGCCAGGTATGCCTGATAACGAGAGCCCATCTTCTGGGGGTAATTCCAAAAGCCAATGGTAGCGGGGAAGGACCTCCTGCCTTAATTAAGCTGGATAATGATGACGATCTGGATTATTAGCTGGCTTTCCGATTTACGAATTATTTGACAAAGAGGCGGCAATGCCCATTCGGTAAAACTAAAGTTTAGTTTGACTAACCGAAAAGAATGTATCTGTCAAGCTATCACCGAAGTTTTATCAGTGTAATAATTAACGTCATGCTGTCTGGGATCGGAAAGTTATAGCTTCGAGGAAGAATTCATCAAAGCTCAAGTCCATAATGGCAGACTCTCATTTGGCCTAAGGAGCCAAATCTAAGTGTGTTTCACCTGCAAATTTGCCTCATAATGGGTGCAACTGAAAATGTGTATCCTACTCCCGTGAAAGAGTTGTACCTGAACCGTTGTAAAAATTTATATTATAACCATTTCATTAAGCACTGCTTTGAAGATATCCGAATCTTGCTCACGTTTGGCAACAGGTTTACTTGCAGGTTGTTGTTTGAGCTGAACAGTCGGACTACATAGCTTAGGAATGATGCCTTTTCTAACTTTTTTTCTTGATTATAATAACAGCATTCGTTCAAAATAAAGGAACAGAAAACTGTAGAAAGCACAAAAGCGCAACTGGATAAAAGTTCTTAAGATGATTTAAAACTGTGATTAAATGAACATTCCTAAACATAAAAATATATTGCATGCACTATGTCTAATATAAACTGCTAAAACTATGTAAATATTTATTTGTTAAGTATTATGTATTGAATATAAATTTTCAAAAAAACTCAACAAATTGACATAACAAACTGCTCATGGATTAATATTTCTAATGTTTAACCAGCCAGTACTGATTTTTCTTGAAACATATCCTGAATCGCTTTGCAAATGTTTTGTATAATGGCGAGAGGAGCAGGAGGCGGTGGTTCCGTGGGTTTTTTGATGACAATTACCAGAGGATTGCCGTGGCTTCTCTTTTATGATGTGAGCAGAATATGTTTCGATCGATCTTGTACTATAATAATCGTACAGGACGAGAAGGAGATATGTCTTTCCACGTAGTCATGGTGGTACAAGACTGAAAAATGAAATGTATATATGCCAATGAATTCCAAATTAGTACTATAGGCCGCATAGCATATTCAGGTTACAAAACTACAGAGGTGCAAGGTTTTACATCGTCTTAGTATTAATGTGTGGAATATGGTATT
>JASAND010025055.1:0-24303 GCA_030248195.1 Trissonchulus latispiculum
TGTGAAGTATTTTCCGAAATTCCCTTTGATTTTCACTTAAATTCATCTAAAATGCAGCGCTATCTTTACGAACAGTAAATGTAAATTGTACTCTTGTGTAGGAACCTCGGTTCCTTAGCTAATTTTCACAATTCAAAATCGAGCGCAAACTCCAGTCAGGCTTGCAGAATTCTCGTAAGTGGGAGGTCGGGGTTTTGCGCAGTCACCGTCTTTTCCTTGTCCAGCAGTGAGGTGAGTCTTGATCTATTGGGGGACCCCAACTCTATTGTTTTGGATTCTGTGTTTTTTGTATTTCTGTAAGTTTCAATTAGTTGCGAATATTGTGTTTGTTAAAGTTTCTAGTATTCCTATACAAAGTTCTGAAGTTTTCTACGCTATATGATTTTGTTCAAAAATAAACTCGCGGTACTTTTTAGATTGCCGTCGACTTTTGCAGTAGGTTAGGGTAAGCGGACTTCGATTATTCGGACATGCGCACACTCACGGACCTTCAACCTTCAGTATATTTAATCATTTAATTACTGCAACGAGCGTGATTTCTACACCCTTGTGAGTACGATTTTTCTTAAGCGTACTTTTAAAAGCGATTTTTAAGCGTTTTTTTTTGTTTTTAATGAAAACCAGCGATTTTTTAGCTCAAAAAACGGTTTACGGACGTTTTTTAACAAAAAATAGTGATTTTGAATGAAAAATGCCGGCGAAGCCGGAAAATGTTTGGAAAATTTAGTCGTAAAACCTATTTTTTGGGCAATTTTCTTACCCCTTGTGGCCAATTTTCTTACCCCTTGTGGGAGCAATTTTGCGACCCCTTGTGGACGACATCGCCGAGGGGGGAAAATTTCCCTTCCCTTTCCCCCCCCCTTGTCCACCTGTGGTGCAGATATCTCTTTGTGTGTGTTTTTTTCCTATACACTGATGTCTGGGCAGGGTTGCGCCGTTAGCAAAATTACGGGGCCGGGGCCTTCCCAGACTGCGGGGCCGGGCCGGGGCCGGACCCGGCCCCAAGCCCCGGCCCCGTTACACGGCCCCGGCCCCGGCCCCGTTACATAGCCCCGGCTCCAGCCCTGTTACACGGCCCTGCCGGCACCAACGGCCCCAGACTCCACTTAACAGTCTTTTGCAAGTGTATTGGCACTATACCATACACTGGCTTTCTTAGTGCTTTGTTCGGATACCAATTTTAATAAATATAGTATTTATTTCTGCTTGAGCAGGATTGTATAAAATGAAAACTAGTATGTTTAGTCATTGTGAGTTATTTCTCAATTCAGAAGTCCTATCTTCAGCACACACCTAGTTTAGGCAACATTTTTGTGCCCAAATTATGAAAATTAAGTTTATAAACTATTTAAACAGCAGAACTGACAGCCTCCACGCATTGCCTGCTAGCAATCTAAGCGGTTGTAGATTTTTGAGCACTAGTGTTGCTTGGGAGCTACACAGGTACATTAGGGAATTAAGGTTGCGCTTGACAGGGGAATCATGAAATGACAATAAAGGCTTGCCTTTCCCTATAATTTGGAACTCTCTATGGTATTTCTGAACCAAATATTGTATTTGCGCTACGTTATCATTTTGTTTGCTACGTAAAGGGAAGCCTGACGTGCTGAGAAATCAGAAACGTTTACTTAGGCATTTCAGAAAATAATTTCGGTTCGATATCGGAAGAAATAACTAATGTCATGTGAAATTGTAAAGAAAACTAAAGGTTTACAGCGTTTAGCCGAGCTTCGAACAGAATGAAATGTTTTGCAAATTGCAATTGAATAATATCAGGCTTATAACGGAATATTGACCCTCCTGGGACCTTATACGTTTATATGCGAATCAATTGTTCTGGCAAATTGTTGAAATGGCTTGCTAGCGAAGTTAACTACAATTGCTACGATAATCGTTATTTGTTAACATTTATTGTCTACGTTAGCACGTGCTGCTAATATTTTATGTTTTGCGTAATATACATATACATTTCAAACTTAGTCCTTTGCATTTATAATACTATTAATATTTTTGAATCACAGTTTTCTAAAGATTTAAGTATTGACGATATTGGTATTGCTTTGACATTCAGCTGTTAAGCAGACCAATGTTGACAACTTGCGGTAATTGCTATATTAAATTTGGAAAAATTCCCCGTTTTGCCAAACTGGCTTTATTGAATCATATCAATAGTGGAAGGAAACTGTGCGAACTTCAAACAAAGGTTTTCAAACTCCGAGCAAACAGATGTCAAGCACTAATATAATAAATATAATAAGCCATATATGTAGAAAACTGAAACATGTGACTCAAACTTTGTCTGCAAGCCACAGCAAGCACATACAGGCAAATTTAAGTAAGTTTGAAAACAATCAAAAATTATTATCTGGCTGGCACAGCGTCACATTAAAGAGAAATATGTGTTACGTACGCCAAGAAATATCCATGCGCAACAGAAATATATAATATAGTGTGTTATATGCATTCGGACGGCACGGCGGGGCCTACGGGGGCGCCGGGGCCGTCGGGGCCCACTGGGCCGTGTAACGGGGCCGGGCCCCAAAGTTAACGGGGCCGGGCCGTTGGAAAATTTTGCGGGGCCGGGCCGAATTGGGGCCGGCCCGGCCGCGTATTTAGAAAGTGCACCCGGTCTACGCGCATTTGAAACTGCACACTACCTACGCTCGTTGACTTGGAAAGTGCACCCTTTCTACGCGCATTGGAAAGTACACACAGCCTACGCTCGTTGACTTGGAAAGTGCACCTCTTGCACGCGCATTGCAAAGTCTTGTACTACGCTAGTCGACTTGGAAAGTACACACACCCTATTACGAACATCACTCGGATTTCGGAATTTATGCTACCGTATTCCTAACTAACTACTTAAATACACGGCTTTTGTGTACTGTGTGGTGACCACGATATAAATTTGACCTTTTCACGGCCCATTGCACTCAATTAAGACAAGTCCAATTTGAGTTTCTTTGGACTGCCTTGCAGAAAAGGTCAATCTTAGGTCACACAAATGTACTTCTATTTTGGTCCCCACAGAATTCCAAACGTTACCGTAACAAGTGCAAATGTCGGACTTACTTTAACAAATAAGAAATGACTTATATTGACTTACTGACCTGACTTACACTTAATATTTAATAACTTAATATTTAATTATTTGGATCTTGCGCTTTCGGATTTCTTTATCTATTTGCCTCCCCCCAAATTGAAAAATCTACATAAGCTCGTATTAAAGTAACCGCAAGATTAATATGCACAAATGGAGCTGACAACAAATCAATCAATTTGTTGTAGCTAAAGACTTTAAATTTTCTAAAAATTTTAAAAAAGTGAAATTGTTATTAAGAATAGGTCTGAATCACCCAGGAAACTTCAATGACCTTTATTACAACCTAGAACCGAAAAATGTTTTGAAAAAATTTTGCTAAAAACTTGCGTACAGGGGTTTTCTGGGGTGCTAAATCCGTTTTTCGATTCAGCTTCTCCTTAGCACAAGCAAAGCTAACGTTGTAAGTTTAACATGTAACCTGTAATATTAAGTGTAAGTCAGGTCAGTAAGTCAATATTAAGTCATTTCTTATTTGTTAAAGTAAGTCCAACATTTGCACTTGTTACGGTAACGTTTGGAATTCTGTGGGGACCAAAATAGAAGTACATTTGTGTGACCTAAGATTGACCTTTTCTGCAAGGCAGTCCAAAGAATCTCAAATTGGACTTGTCTTAATTGAGTGCAATGGGCCGTGAAAAGGTCAAACTTATATCGTGGTCCCCACACAGTACACAAAAGCCAAATACACTATCTTGTGTCCCTACAAAATCATCGAATATTCTTATTTCTTCTGTCAGGAACAAATTTCTTTTTCTTATCAATGCAATCAGTGTATAATACCAAGAGTACATAATACATAAGAGTATAACAAGCGTCATACACTATGTATTATCAGCTCGCTACATCCTCTGCACGCTATCGGCTTACCCCCCCCCTAAATCAGACCCCCCTTCCCTTATCAAAGCAAATTCGAGCGCTATGCTTGCACGCTTTAGAACGAAAACACAACTAGTCAGTTGGTTCAACGTGCGTCTGTTGCATGTAAACATAGCGGGCGAATTTCTTTGACATTTTATGGGGGGGGGTAGGCCGATAGCGCGCATCGGATGTAACAGCCTTATAATACATAGAGTATGCCTGCTGTCATATGCATCCGTCAAAATTCTCTGCGCAGAAAGCTAACCTTAAGTACCCTACAACAGGCTAGTTCGTGCAAGCTAAGCTAACCCGGTGTAGGTGACAATTGGTCAGTTAGCCTTAGCTTAGTCTGACTGGCTGTGGGGTACACCAGGCCAGCCAGCTAGCAGATGTCTGAGTCTTGTAGCTTACACCAGCTACTGAAGCTAACCAAGTGTTGGGTACATTATGCGAGCTGTCAATTACCAGCTAATTGGTGTAAGCTACAGCGGGCTAGCAATGAAAACAACAACTAACCGGGTGTAAACGACACAGGGCTAGCTGCTGCTAATCAAACTAGCCCGGTGTAGGATACAGCATGTTAGCTGGAAAAAGACAAAGTGACCGCATGTACCCTACACACGGCTAGCAAGAAATAGCTTTAAAAACAGAAACTCTTCCACTCTTTAGAAACTCTTCCACTCTTTAATTACTATTAAACTATTAATTTAAGCTACAGTTAACTGACGTTTATTTCCTAATAATAGCTAGTTAAGAAACATCTTGACTCTAATTGCAGCTGCAGTTCCAGACTTTCAATTTATATTATTTTCTTATAATTTCAGGCACATTGATCCTGGGAATGAAGAGCAGTTGAAGAAAAGTGATACAACTATACAGTTTACATTCAGTTTGCTGTTTGTCAACTTGTAATAAACTTGTAACGAATGAATACGTTGGCTCCTGCGTTTACTAGGGAGTAGGGACTTAACGTTAACTTAATTAAAGTCTAATGCTGCAGGTAGACAACCGCAGCATAGGATTAAGGAATTAATTCCCCTCGGAACCGAATTTAATTAAGAAATGTGAATTTATGTAAGAAGTTAAAGTCTAATGCTGCAAGTAGACAACCGCAGCATAGGATTAAGGAATTAACCCCTCTCGGAACCGAATTTAATTAAGAAATGTAAATTCTTTAAGGGGGCGCTTCCATTACCGGGACCGGCTCTCCTGCATTCAATTCTCAACCAATCTCTTTCAAATTTTCAGCAACGATAGTTGGTGTTAAGTACTAGTAATTTGCTGAGTTTGAAAAATTTATTGCTTGGCTTGCAACTTACACAAGAGGGATAATTTTAAATTTTCAAAATGGTGTCACTCATTAACGGCTAAATAAAAGTAGCTCAAATTTTGCACAAATCTATAAACGGACCTAATGCAGGGGCACTTTTTTAATTTTTTTGATTTGTGCAATTTTGAGTATTTTATAAATGTTCAAAAACTTTAGAAGTCGATATCTCACGGAATTTAACGTTTAAACAAAAAATGAAGAAAGTGCCCCTGCGTACCTCTTTAATAAACGTACATGCAAAATTTGAGCAACTTTGGTCGAAGCATTTATGAGAAAGTTAAATTGGAAAATTTCGCACTAATTGCTTTTGTTTTGCACATATATTATGATTTTAATAAGTTGCATAGTGCATTTTATAAAATAATAAACAAATCCAACACAAAAGCATCATGAAATATCCTTTAGAATTCATTTTCGAACTGTTAGTTTTTACTTTGCTAAACTAAATGAGAATGGTCAACGTAAATTTGCCAATTATTCAACCGCCTGTAACTTTTGATAGAAACCACGTGCAGAAGTGATATGCACATCGTTGTAAAGCTCTTTTTATGCTCTTTCATATAGTGCATTCGAATTAATCGTTTGGGGCTTTAATAAAATTTCGATTTTTTTAAGCCATAATGGTAGCTAGCCAAACAGATGGTCTCAGTTACTGAAATTTTGTCAAAACATGGCCCGCCAACCAAAGTAACTTCAGTTGAGATTTCTTTAAAATTGAGCAATCGGTCCAAATTTTACATCAATAATCCCGATAATGGAAGCGCCCCCTTAAATAACAAAGCTAAAAGCGAAACCATACAGGAGCCTTTGCTGAAATTTTCAAAAGGCCATAAATACAGATTTAGGGCCTTTTGGCATTCTAAGGGCGAATTGACCCCAACATTTCACTAGAACATACGATCACACAACTTTGGAGTTAATTGATTATTAGTTATTAGCTTAGCTAAATGTTGATTTGAGTTGAGAAAAATTACTGATCTCCGAACTGAATGTAATTAAGAAATTAAAGTCTAATCCTGCAAGTTGGCATGGCCAACCGCAGCATATGATTAAAGTATTTTCTGGCCATCGAACTGAATTTAATTAAGAAATTAAAGTCTAATGCTGCAAGTTGGCATGGCCAACCGCAGCATATGATTAAAGTATTTTCTGACCATCGAACTAAATTTAATTAAGAAATTAAAGTCTAATGCTGCAAGTTGGCATGGCCAACCGCAGCATATGATTAAAGTATTATCTGACCATCGAACTAAATTTAATTAAGAAATTAAAGTCTAATGCTGCAAGTTGGCATGGCCAACCGCAGAATATGATTAAAGTATTTTCTGACCATCGAACTAAATTTAATTAAGAAATTAAAGTCTAATGCTGCAAGTTGGCATGGCCAACCGCAGAATATGATTAAAGTATTATCTGACCATCGAACTAAATTTAATTAAGAAATTAAAGTCTAATGCTGCAAGTTGGCATGGCCAACCGCAGCATATGATTAAAGTATTTTCTGACCATCGAACTAAATTTAATTAAGAAATTAAAGTCTAATGCTGCAAGTTGGCATGGCCAACCGCAGCATATGATTAAAGTATTTTCTGACCATCGAACTAAATTTAATTAAAAAATTAAAGTCTAATGCTGCAAGTTGGCATGGCCAACCGCAACATATGATTAAAGTATTATCTGACCATCGAACTAAATTTAATTAAGAAATTAAAGTCTAATGCTGCAAGTTGGCATGGCCAACCGCAGCATATGATTAAAGTATTTTCTGACCATCGAACTAAATTTAATTAAGAAATTAAAGTCTAATGCTGCAAGTTGGCATGGCCAACCGCAGCATATGATTAAAGTATTATCTGACCATCGAACTAAATTTAATTAAGAAATTAGTCTAATACTGCAAGTTGGCATGGCCAACCGCAGCATATGATTAAAGTATTTTCTGACCATCGAACTAAATTTAATTAAGAAATTAAAGTCTAATGCTGCAAGTTGGCATGGCCAACCGCAGCATATGATTAAAGTATTTTCTGACCATCGAACTAAATTTAATTAAATCTAATTAATTTAATGTTAAAGTATTATCTGAGCATCGATCTGAATTTAATAATTTCAAGTTTAAACAATATCAAATGAATGTGGGAATGGGAATGGGGATTAAGTGAAGGAATGCTGCAAGCGGTGACCGCAGCACATGTTTAGAGATGTTTAAAAATATAAAATTTTGATAGTTATAAATTCTGTATACACGAGTAATTTTAGAGTCGATAATTGATCCCGGCGAAGAATTAAAGGCTTCAGTAAGGGGTTCTGGCTAGAACAGCTCGAATTCCTTCGGCACGCTATAAAAATATCAAATCACGGTCATTTACTAGTTAACAAAACCAACAAAATTATGCCAGCTGCCACTCAACAATAAATTGACTACTCAACAATAAATTGACTAAACTTGCTATCAGATCCTATACGTATAGACAAAATAACGATAAAATACAAGTAGAAATATCAAATGCTGGCGAATTATACATATGTAAGGATAACATACCAAACAATATCAACTAGCACAACAAAACCAAATATCAAAACTGGCACAACGAGAACACAACCAACATAAGGGAATGGTATAATTTCTAGGGATCTGATAGAAAATGATGCGACTCAATCTGATTTGATAGCTCAATAAGAATGGTTAAAGAAGAGGGAGGCCACGTTTCGGTCATTTTTTCGATATTCTCCGATCCGACGTTAAAGAAAAGTCAAAATATACATTTTGAATTCGGAAAGATGAGAAAAATAAGCGAAAAGGGAAAGTCGAAGAAATAATCTAAATTTGGACCATCAAACAACGGTTACAACGGCGACAACAAACTGATACGACCGGGTTTCAGATCAACAACGGTTCAACACATACAGTACATAACAAAACCTGAAAAAAGAATAAAAATACTGTGTAATACGTACGTAACAAAATGCATATATATGTAAGTCAAAACCTAAGCGTTAACTTTGTCTTCGCCTGGCTGGAACCGTTTGGCATCAGATGATCCAGCAACCTCAGCAGAACCACAAGCGTCAGCCGAAGCTTCACAAGAAGCAGCGTCAGCCGAGGCCTCACAAGAAGCAGCGTCAGCCGAAGCCTCACAAGAAGCACCTATATCACCATCCTGAAAAAAACAGTAAATCTACGTAAGTATTATTAAAAAACGTGAAAATTGTGCAAAATAATGATTTTTCGAAAAATTAGCCCATTTTGTGGCAAGTTTTTTGAGAGCACTACAAATGATACAAATCTGAAATTACTGTCATAAGAAGTCTGTCTAATTGTGTAGAGTGCAACTATCTATAAGCGATTTCTGTAGATTTTGCCAATCGTCCAGGAGAGGTAAAATGTTTCGCTGATCCAGTTTTTCGAACGACGTTTTCCGCGCGACCTTTCCCAGAAAAAAGGAATTAAAAAAGGAATTTTGCACCCGAAAAAAAAGGAAAAAAAGGAATTTGTCCGACAAAAAATAGGAAATAAAAGGAATTTTTACAGATAAATTAATAATGTTACTGAGCAAAAATATACAGACTAAGCCACATTTTCACACAGTTTTCTGCTTTTCAACTGTTCTCATTTAACCGACGGCGATATTGCCATAGGCGACGCAAGCACGCACCTACGAGCACACCTGGAGAATCAATCCTTTAAATATCAAACTTTGACGCAAAGAAACAAATAGAGCAATAAGATCTGACATAAAATACGTAGCTCGTCGGAGATATTCTAACCGGCTGGGGCCCGTTGCATAAAAGTGATTAGTTGATTAGTGCAGCACTTTTTCGAGGAAAACTTTTGCTTCAGTCCACCGTTTTTAGAGTTGTTCGTACTATATCGTAGCTGTTTAATTAACTAATTAACTAATTTAAGTTGTAATTTAATTTGGACTTTTGATTTAGTTAGAACGCTCAAAGTGCTTCAAAATGACATAAATTATTGACGATGCCCTGCCCATTTCATTGTCCCATTGACGATGCCCCCCAGCTTTCATTGTCCTCGAAAAACTGCTACACTAATCAACTAATCACTTTTATGCAACGGGCCCCAGAGCGAGAATTCGGTTATTTTACCTTGGTTAAAATGCGTATATAATTGAGCTAGGTCTTTGATCAATTTTTAGCTTTGTTTCGAGAGGCAGATTTATCGTTCAAAATATTCAAAAAATAAACGCAGAGACTCAAATTTTAAACATTTAAACTCAAAATTTCAATTTTTCTGAATCCAAAGACGTACAAAGAACAAGCTGCAAGAAGCTAAAACCTTTTTCACAAATTAATTATGTGTTTTTGTCTTTCCATACTTCAAAACTTACAAGGACTTAAGGACGATCAAATTAAAAAAAGGGCAATTCAGTAAATTAAGCAAAATGTTGAAATTTTTGGCAATCAATAAAAGTTTTGCAGTACAGACACAAAAGTGCAGAATTAATTTTTAGCTTCTTGCTGCCTGTTTGTGCATCCTGACGTACGTAGTTTAAGTCGTCCAACAATGTCTTGAAAAGTAAAAAAATTTACTGAAAAGGAGGGGATTTTGACAAAAATTTGAGCTTTTTGTAATGGAGTATTCATAAAAGTTAACCCAAAAGGAGGGGGTTTCAACCCCCAAAACCCTCCCCCTGGATACGCCCATGCTTGCAGGTTATGTTAAAGTCAGTCATATTACATTAAAATGTGTGTAGGTTTAGCTATTCTATATTAAAACTGAAAAATTAAGAAAACAATATTCCGGCGAAGCCGGAAATTTTTTGGAAATTTACCACCGTAAAACTAAATTTTAGGCACATTTTTGTCCTTTTTCAGAAAAATTTTGGAAAAAAGGAAATAAAAGGAATTTTTGCAGAAAAAAGGAAAAAAAAGGACGATCTCGAAAAAAAGGAAAAAAGGAACCGCGGCAGCCCTGCTATTACCAGTAAAAAGTAAAAGTAAAAAGTACAGCCAGCCAGCCAGTAAAGTAAAAAATTCGATTTGGACCACCTGCTAGTGAAGCACTAAAGCTTCTAGCTAAAGCACTAAAGCACGAAGCCTTCATTAAAAGCACTAAACAGCTGCACTGGATTACCTGAGTCAACTTCCGAACCGGCGATGGAGACACCAAACCGACCTCAACCTGAAAAAGAAAAACAAGCATATACTTGTACAGTACGAGTAGTAAGTATCCGATCATAAAAGCACATAAATGGCATTTAAAGGCATCAAACGCAATATCTACTTCTAAAAAATCGTTAAAGACAAATAGGCGCGTAGCCAAGAGGTGGGGCAGGGGGGGCATGCCCCCCCCCGAAATCGGAGACAGAAAAAAAAATTTTTAAGGCCTGTTTGCCGTTAAGTTTATGCGGTTAAAGTTTCCCAAAAAATTGCGCCTGCGGCGCTCATTTTACATTTTACATAAAACTGCACCCCTAACACTGAACTGTACTGTGCCAAATTGTCAGTTACACGAAAAATTTCGAAACATTGTTGGCTTGCTCTCCACCGAAATTTTTTCCTGGCTACGCTAGTGGTAAACACTTATATATATTCTATACTCAGGAAATGTTGAAAAAATTCGATTTGGACTACCCACTAGTAAAGAATAAAATTCATTAGAAGTACTAAACAGCTGAAGTGGATTACTGTAGCATACCTGAGTCACCTTCCGAACCGGCGATGGAGACACCAAACTGACCTCAACCTGAAAAAGAAAAAACAAGCATTACTTGTACAGTACGAAGTAGAAGACCATAAAAGCACATAAATGGCATTTAAAGGCATCAAACAGCAATATCTACGTACTGCTAAAAAATTCGTTGCCAGCAGCCAGGATATCCATCAGGAAAGCAGAGTTAGTAATGAATGGACCAACACTGTTAGGAAAATAAGATTTTTTGCTACAAAATCTTATTTTCTGCTGTAATATAGTTTAATCGTCTTCTATATTAACTTGCAATGATAAAACACACCTTTTGCAAATATGCAAATATTTGCAATAGGCAAAGTAGCCCCGGTTGACGGTATAGGAAAGACGAATGAACCGATTGTGAAGTATATATACAAAAAAGCGAGTTCTTTCCGTATACAACACCAAAAATAAAATACATATATATGTATATACATAAGAAATGGTGTAGAAAGGGGCTCTGGGGGGCGAAGCCTCCCAGAAACGGTAAATATGTGGGAATAAATTAATGCGCATTGAAAAAAGTTCCCACTATTTGGCAAAACTTGTCCGAAATTTCTGTGTAACGTTACACAGTCGCCAAAAAGTTTTTGCTATTCTCCAGAAAAAAGTGTGTACTTACACGCCTTTTTGAGCAAAAAACACTGGTGGGGCCTAGCGAAAATCAGACCCACGTCATAGAGAACATCCACAAACACCTTCATGCACAAAAAAGAAGTCATGTAACTATTACGAGTAAGTTGGCATAATCTTAAAAAATCGGAAGCCTTATATACACTTTTATACACACAGTATATATACACTTGTATAGGTATACTTTTTAGGGTCACTTTTGGGTGTCAACTTAGGACCTATACCACACGAACGCTCAAGCGACATGAATGGTTATTTATAAGCAAAAGTTTATAGGCAAAAGTAAAAAGTAAAGTAAAAAATTCGATTTGGACCACCCGCTAGTAAAGAATAAAATTCATTAAAAGCACTGAACAGCTGCAGTGGATTGATTACCTGAGTCAACTTCCGAACCGGCAATGGAGACACCAAACCGACTTCAACCTGAAAAAGAAAAACAACTATATATATATGTTAGTAGTTAGAAAAAATTTCATTTTGAAATTTGGGCTTTTTCCCTCCGAGTCTAGGTCACCAGGCCGTATCCTCTGTGAAACTGTAATCCGTTTTGGGCAGGTCTTTCCAGTAGTTCAGGGTGACCCCTAAAGTTGACCCTGTCTGACCCACATGCTGGGACCAAAACTCCACAATTTTCGAAGTCCCAAAAAATTTGACGAGAGGCAGCGAGAGCTACAATAAAATACCCTCTAGCGTAGTTGTGGACGCTCTTTAAGATAGGCTATATATTATATAAAATCCGATCTAGCTCATGGGTGACTCACACTGGCGATGGGTCTTTTCCCGCATCTCGAACTGGGATTTTTGCGGCCGCGCTATATACGTATACAAGAACAAAAAGTGCTCCTTCGTCGCATGTAAAATACATATGAGTTCCGTAGGGAGGTTGTAAATTAAGGAAAACTAGTTGCAGCCGCTTAACATATGAGCCTGTCCTACAACGAGGCTCATATTGGCGTATGTCATAATACGAATAATTTGCAGATTTACTTTTATATAAATACATACTGCATAAAGCTTTTCATTACAAATTATCCTTCATATATATGTTGATCAGTCATTATAGTGTGCATATGCTCAATACGGTACGCCATGAGGCGCTCTGACTCACAGCCAAGTGGGAACGCATTCTGCGTGTGTATAATGTGAAAGTGTTTCGAGAATGCATTAGAGGTGTGCAATAGTGTTTCAGGAAACAGGTTGCATGTACAGTTCAGCTTGAGCAGTCGTGGTTCACTTCAGTCCTGGGCCATGACGTCTATTCATTTTTCCGTAATGTGGATGAAGCTGAGGTTCTTTAATGAGGCTTTAATGTGGAATGCACTGTGACGCCAATATGAGCCTCGTTGTAGGACAGGCTCATATGTTAAGCGGTTGCAACTAGTTTTCCTTAATTTACAACCTCCCTACGGAACTCATATGTATTTTACATGCGACGAAGGAGCACTTTTTGTTCTTGTTTTCTATTATTTTATATATGTATGCTCATGAAGGTATACGTATATGTATATATAGATATCTTTCAACAGTAGCAAGCAAGCCAACCACAGCACTCCACATCCACAACCACTTTGAGCATGCAGTTCTATGGCAAATGTTGCTCAGCTCGCTCAGGGCTTTCATTTGGTACCAAATTTGACCACTTTTGAAAAATTTCATTTTCGACCGAAAATCGCCTAAGTCCCCACCCCACCCCACCACAGCACTCTACAGCCACTTTGAGCATGCAGTTCTATGACAAAAGTTGCTCAGCTCGCTGAGGGCTTTCATTTAATACCAAATTTGACCACTTTTGGAAAATTTCATTTTTGACCGAAAATCGCCTAAGTCCCCACCCCACCCCACCACAGCACTCTACAGCCACTTTGAGCATGCAGTTCTATGACAAAAGTTGCTCAGCTCGCTTTGGGCTTTCATTTGGTACCAAATTTGACCACTTTTGAAAAATTTCATTTTCGACCGAAAATCGCCTAAGTCCCCACCCCACCCCACCACAGCACTCTACAGCCACTTTGAGCATGCAGTTCTATGACAAAAGTTGCTCAGCTCGCTGAGGGCTTTCATTTAATACCAAATTTGACCACTTTTGGAAAATTTCATTTTTGACCGAAAATCGCCTAAGTCCCCACCCCACCCCACCACAGCACTCTACAGCCACTTTGAGCATGCAGTTCTATGACAAAAGTTGCTCAGCTCGCTTAGGGCTTTCATTTGGTACCAAATTTGACCACTTTTGGAAAATTTCATTTTTGACCCCATGACCTCCCACCGACCTGACCCTCCAGATGGCAAAGTGGAACCAGCACAGCAAGATCGGTGGGTCAGACGGCAAAACGGACGCCAGGGATGAGCTGGGCGCACCAGAAAACCCCTATGGACAATGTTTTGAGAGGCTATGTACAGTCCTATATGGTGTTCCCGGAAGTCGGTACCGACCGGACCCTCCAGACGGCAAAGTGGAACCAGCACAGCACGATGGGTGGGTCAGACGGCAAAACGGACACCGGGAATGAGCTGGGCGCACCAGAAAACCCCTATAGACAAAGTTTGGAGAGGCAAAGTAAAGCCTACTATGGACCTCCAGGAAGCGGTTACCGAACTGACCCCTCAGACGGTCAAGTGGAACCAGCCCAGCAACTTGGGCTACTCGGGCAGCAAAACTGATAGCGGGAATCGATTCTCCGTCCCAAAAAACCTTTGTATGCAAAATTTGAGCCACCCATGTAGCAAAATAAGCGAAAAAATTAAGTTCAAAGTTCGACCCAAAATTCACCAACTTTGGCCGGCCAGTACCGAAAAATTACGCACAGAGACGGAAAATCATATAGCATTTGAACGACCCCGATATGTGTACTGTTTAACCATATAGTCAGTATTACCCCATATATAGCCCAATCTGACTTATTAAGGCGCCTTTGAAGCATACTTTTTGGCCATTTTAGCGTTTTGGCCGACTTTGGCCCCCAGCCAAAAATTTTTTCCGGCTCTGGGAGGCATAAAAACTAGCTTATTTTCTTATTTTTGATTTGTACTACAAGAATATATATGGGTTTCATAGGCAAAAATTTTTCTATCTGTAGTTATTCAAGCTACAAAACCCCCTTATGACACATCAAAAGCGAGAAACCGGAAAAAAAGAAAAAACACAATTTTCGTAAGCGATTTTTGGCGCAACTTTTTAACGGAAAGTGGTACGGGGATGAAACTTGGCGAACATACTAAACTCGACACGTACAATTTTTTGCGCACATAATCTGCGCAGGATCTGCGCAGGAATCTGCGCAGCTTCTGCGCAGCCTTGTTTGACACGGTCATTCGACCATTTTCACTCATATTATAGGGGTCGCTACCGCGACCCCTATGATACATACGCTGGGTATTTTACCCGTGACTTTTGCCTCCCCCGGGATTTTTTGGAGCCCCAAATTTTTGGCAAAAATAGCAGGCCTCGCACGCAGTGATTTTCAAAAAGTAGGAAAAAAGTAGGAGGAAATTTTCAAAAAAGTAGGAAATAAAAGTAGGAATTTGAGAAAAAAGTAGGAATTTTACTACACGAAAAGCGATACATGCACTTTACTTGTAATGCATAAAATAACCTATCACGCAATAAGTGAAATTTGATATCAGTTAAGGAAGCACAGGGAGAGGGACCTGGCCTTGTTTTCGGCCTCGGTGCTCATGCCCGGTCTCGACCTGAGTCAAATTTACAAAATTATATGTGAACTTTCGACACTTATTGATCAAAATTCTGCAATTAAGAAAGTAAAAAGGTTAAATTGTTGAAAATCGTTATATTAGTCAACGATTTGAATAAAAAGTAATGAAGGTAAATTTTATATACCAAAGTATAGCAACAAAATCGGTATGTTTAAGAAAATGTTTGAAAATTTATGATTTGGACCTGGAGTCTGGACCCCCAATTTTGAGGCCGAAGCTCCAAATTGGCTACGGTGAGCATCTCTAATATAAATCAAGTGAAGGGATAGGTACACAAATTGTTTCAGCAGCCTTCAGAAAAATGCTCAAGTTTTTTCTGTGAAGTCAGAACAAAAAACTCGAAAAAAATCAGTAAAGTAAGTAAAAACTTCATAGCGGTCAACGGCAGCTGTTTTGGATTTCCCAGGTATTATGCCATTCTCCATAAGTCTTTCGCCATCAAAACGGTCGCTTAATTTTTACTTTATATATATATATTTTGTATTAAATGGGACTTTGGAAGATCTTCCCCGTCAACGCAGGTAACCTGCCGAACAATTATATATAAAATTTGCGCGTTTTTCCAATTTTCAAGAATATATTATAAATTTTCAAAACATTTCAAGATTAGCCAAATTTTTATGGATTTTCCTATTTTAGCATAAAAACATTCTAAATTTCAGAGCTTTTGACAACACCTACACATACATAAATGGCATCACTTAAAAATATTCTGTAAACAAGCTACCTTCGTTCAATTATTTTGCGTGAGCCGCAGTAAATCTTGTTTGAGCTAGAAAAATGAAATATTTTAATGAGTTTATAAAACACAGCTGTACCCTTTTATGGTTTGAGGAATTTAGCCTCAAAAATTTGATAAGAATTTTTGACTTTGGAGAATTTGAGACATTAAACCTATAATCAAAAATTTTAGCGCACCTCCAAACAAAAGTGCAAATGGGTGTATATTATGCAACATGGATGCACTATAAAAGGTCCTCCTGCCTGCTCCTAAGATCTGCTTAGGTCGCGACTTATGAGGACTACTGGGTTTCAAAAATCTCCTAAGGTAGGCGTAGGAATGCTATCCAACACTTCTAATTATTATCCCAAGTTAAGAGTAACTCCAGCTAGACTTAGGAGAAATCTTTTTAAACGGGAGATCTCATCGTCCAAAATATCCTCCTAGGAAGGCGATTGGGTGAATCTTTCGCAGCGCTGTCCTCAACAACACAAAGCATCATAACTTCATGATACAATCATTTCAAGTAAGGATTGGTAAACTCAAGCAAGCCTTCAATACAATTTGGAGAACACAAATGCGCCGAAGGCGCCAAAATTTTCTGAAAACAAGTTCTTGTAGTTCAAACGTTTTAAAGAAATTTGTAAAGATTTTGAGTCAGAAAGTATTAATTTTTGAGAAGTTCGAAGCATTTTTCTTAGGGAAATAATGAGTTCCTGCAAAAAAGTAGGAAAAAGTAGGAATTTTCGGCTAAAAGTAGGAAAAAAGTAGGAGGTAAAGAAAAAGTAGGAAAAAAGTAGGAAGCGTGCGACCAGTGAAATAGGCCAAATTTCCAAAAAGGTCCGGAGATTTTTTCGTAAAAATAGCTACAAAAATATATATACTGGGCTTATTCTAGTGGGGGGGGGTTTGGGGGCCCCCGATAAACATCCTCCCCCCCAAAATCGTTAACCCCCCCCCCAAAAGTGGGTCCCCCTTTTGGTATATACCAACTTTTGCACTGGAAAAATTGCTCAGAAGGCCAAATTTTCAAAACTTTTCCGACTTCGCCGGAGAGTTTTAGTCGATTTTTGCCATTTAAGCGCTATGTTTGCACTAAAAATGAACCTTTCTTGGGATTACTGTATAAACAGCGCTATTTTTAGCATGTTTTTATAAAAATTTTCCCCCCCCCCCCCCAAGAATGACTCGCCCCCGAGGGCCCCCCTTTTTAAAAAGATGCCCCCATTTTCGGTGACCCCCCATCGATGGGGGACTTCTTCGAGCCCCCCCTATAATTTTTGGCCTAGAAGTAAGCCAGTGTACTGGTAGTGAAGTTCAAAACAGCTTTTTAGCATGTTTATAGAAAAATTCCCCTCCCCCAAAAATGACTCGCCCCCCGAGGACCCCCCCCCCAAAGAGCCCACCCCAACAGAAAAATTCCCTAGAATAAGCCGATATATATGTGTGTGTGATACAGATAAAGAAAAATTCGTGTAACTAGACTTACAGAAGGTGTACGGGGCGGGCTAGCCTCCGAGACAGACAGGCAGGAAAAACGTTCCACGACGTCCACGGACAATTCCAAATCCGGAGGCGAACTAGACTCGCCACCATCTGCCACCATGTCCACACAACCCGGGCCAAAATGCCGAAAGCGCCAACCACGAAACAGCTTTCTGTTAGATGTCCCTGAAAAAGAACAGAACGAACCATAAAATATTGATTCAGAGGCAAGAAAGCTGAAGCAGTGAAACCCTTCCGTATCAGTATCAGTAAAGCGACGGGGGCTCAAATTTCATTGACCACTGCGGAATCTATTTTTGTAATAACGACTTTGAGACCTAAAATCATCTATGCATTTTTAGCCATTTATGCAGTTTATGCAAAGGGGTGCTGCTAATTTACTACTTTCAGCAGGAAACCAGAATTTATAAATATCAAAATTTTATATTTTTAAACATGTGCTGCGGTCATCGCTTGCAGCATTCCTTCACTTAATCCCCATTCCCATTCCCACATTCATTTGATATTGTTTAAACTTGAAATTATTAAATTCAGATCGATGCTCAGATAATACTTTAACATTAAATTAATTAGATTTAATTAAATTTAGTTCGATGGTCAGAAAATACTTTAATCATATACTGCGGTTGGCCATGCCAACTTGCAGCATTAGACTTTAATTTCTTAATTAAATTTAGTTCGATGGTCAGATAATACTTTAATCATATGCTGCGGTTGGCCATGCCAACTTGCAGCATTAGTCTTTAATTTCTTAATTAAATTTAGTTCGATGGTCAGATAATACTTTAATCATATGCTGCGGTTGGCCATGCCAACTTGCAGCATTAGACTTTAATTTCTTAATTAAATTTAGTTCGATGGTCAGATAATACTTTAATCATATGCTGCGGTTGGCCATGCCAACTTGCAGCAAGACTTTAATTTCTTAATTAAATTTAGTTCGATGGTCAGGTAATACTTTAATCATATGCTGCGGTTGGCCATGCCAACTTGCAGCATTAGACTTTAATTTCTTAATTAAATTTAGTTCGATGGTCAGATAATACTTTAATCATATGCTGCGGTTGGCCATGCCAACTTGCAGCATTAGACTTTAATTTCTTAATTAAATTTAGTTCGATGGTCAGATAATACTTTAATCATATGCTGCGGTTGGCCATGCCAACTTGCAGCATTAGACTTTAATTTCTTAATTAAATTTAGTTCGATGGTCAGATAATACTTTAATCATATGCTGCGGTTGGCCATGCCAACTTGCAGCATTAGACTTTAATTTCTTAATTAAATTTAGTTCGATTGTCAGATAATACTTTAATCATATGCTGCGGTTGGCCATGCCAACTTGCAGCATTAGACTTTAATTTCTTAATTAAATTTAGTTCGATGGTCAGATAATACTTTAATCATATGCTGCGGTTGGCCATGCCAACTTGCAGGATTAGACTTTAATTTCTTAATTACATTCAGTTCGGAGATCAGTAATTTTTCTCAACTCAAATCAACATTTATCTAAGCTAATAACTAATAATCAATTAACTCCAAAGTTGTGTGATCGTATGTTCTAGTGAAATGTTGGGGTCAATTCGCCCTTAGAATGCCAAAAGGCCCTAAATCTGTATTTATGGCCTTTTGAAAATTTCAGCAAAGGCTCCTGTATGGTTTCGCTTTTAGCTTTGTTATTTAAAGAATTTACATTTCTTAATTAAATTCGGTTCCGAGAGGGGTTAATTCCTTAATCCTATGCTGCGGTTGTCTACTTGCAGCATTAGACTTTAACTTCTTACATAAATTCACATTTCTTAATTAAATTCGGTTCCGAGGGGGATTAATTCCTTAATCCTATGCTGCGGTTGTCTACCTGCAGCATTAGACTTTAATTAAGTTAACGTTAAGTCCCTACTCCCTAGTAAACGCAGGAGCCAACGTATTCATTCGTTACAAGTTTATTACAAGTTGACAAACTGCAAACTGAATGTAAACTGTATAGTTGTATCACTTTTCTTCAACTGCTCTTCATTCCCATGATCAATGTGCCTGAAATTATAAGAAAATAATATAAATTGAAAGTCTGGAACTGCAGCTGCAATTAGAGTCAAGATGTTTCTTAACTAGCTATTATTAGGAAATAAACGTCAGTTAACTGTAGCTTAAATTAATAGTTTAATAGTAATTAAAGAGTGGAAGAGTTTCTAAAGAGTGGAAGAGTTTCTGTTTTTAAAGCTATTTCTTGCTAGCCGTGTGTAGGGTACATGCGGTCACTTTGTCTTTTTCCAGCTAACATGCTGTATCCTACACCGGGCTAGTTTGATTAGCAGCAGCTAGCCCTGTGTCGTTTACACCCGGTTAGTTGTTGTTTTCATTGCTAGCCCGCTGTAGCTTACACCAATTAGCTGGTAATTGACAGCTCGCATAATGTACCCAACACTTGGTTAGCTTCAGTAGCTGGTGTAAGCTACAAGACTCAGACATCTGCTAGCTGGCTGGCCTGGTGTACCCCACAGCCAGTCAGACTAAGCTAAGGCTAACTGACCAATTGTCACCTACACCGGGTTAGCTTAGCTTGCACGAACTAGCCTGTTGTAGGGTACTTAAGGTTAGCTTTCTGCGCAGAGAATTTTGACGGATGCAATACTCTTATGTATTATGTACTCTTGATAATACCAATGTATTGTAACAGGTACAAAAAGCTGTAGATGTAAATAGATATAATTTTTTTATAAATCTATTTATCGATATAAATGCTCGTAGATAATCTCTCTCTATTTTATCAAGATTGGTGCATTTCTTTGCAGACTGCCATATTTCAACCAATCATAGTCTTGTTTATTTTTGCTGAAAGGTGATTGGTTTGACAACAGGCGGAGCGAGCACAGCCTCTTAGTTGCATCTCTCAGGAGATATAGAAACATATAAAGTAGGGTTGTAAATTGTAAAAAAGTGAAAATGTTAAAAAAACATTTTTACAGTTTTTAACCGTAGCAAAATTTCAGACTTTTTAACAGATTTTTTACACCTTTTAACACCACTTTTTTACACGTTTTAACACCAGATTTTTTAACACATTTTTAACATTTTTTAACACTACTTTCCGGAATTTTTTACACTTTTTCACAGCTACATATACCGTTGATTGTGAAAAAGTGTTTCAAGGATATACAATAGTATATATTGCTGACAGGTTTTGTTTCAGTACGTGAGATTTACCTCAAAAGTATTTTATTTCAACAAGTAAAAAATGACATTATAAGTAAAGACGGTGGTTGGACAATGTTGCGGATTTTTTGTGAATTCATTTTCGGTTAATACTCAGTTACAACTGAATCTCGTGCCAGATAACCTACTGAGAGGATTGTTTCCTTCCATCGAAAATTTAGAAATCCTGCAAGATGGGTTCTTTAAGTAAACTTCTCAGTCAATAAAAATTAACGAGATGTCTTACTAATCCTAATCCATAATGAAACAATATTTCAGATTAATTTCAAAAAAGTATTTATTAGCAGTATTTATTTCAAAAATTTCACAGCCAAAATCATTTCTGAAATCTAAAACACCAGACAATGCTCTGACAGATTACACCGAACATTCTCGTTATTCGAAAATTTTGAAATTTGAAACAGAAATTTTTGAAAATTCTGAAATTAAATAATTTGAAAATGCCCCTGATTTTCCGATCTCACTAATAAGAAAAAGTATTTGGAAATTGCAACGGGAATACTAATGCAAATAATGTAAATGGCACTTTCTATATTTTTCTTTTGCTAATCTGTCGTCACTTTATAAATGCAAAAAAAACATGAATAAATTTGGAGAATTGCGAGCAATTAACAAAATTCTGTCAATTATCAAAATAAATATAAACGCCTTAGTGGCTGTGGCATGCAATAAATGCTTAAACTCATCCTTTCTGACAGTTGTACAACGCGTCAATCATTACTGTGGTACCGAGGAAATAAATTTTGCATCGAAACATTTCCACAAATTTTTTTAAGTTTTTAACACTTTTTACACTGTCAAAAACAGGTGTAAAAAATTAATTACTTTTTAAATGTAAATTAGCAACCCTACTATAAAGGGTTAAATTGTGCAATCGTTTGACTGTTCTGATTGCCCTATTTTGAGATCTTCTTCCACCGGACATCCTCTTGGCACCACGATACGAAGAGCTTCTGCCTGCCTAAACTTATTTTAAGAAATGTAAAGTATTGTGGTTTACTTTTACTACTTTAACGACACTGAACAATGCTACGTACTTAGAAAATGTACACAATAAGACGCGAACACTGCCTTAACCGGTTTAGAGTGACCAACAACAGTAAAAAATCGATACACTTTAGCATTGTTCATATATTATGGTGGCATATATACGCTGTAGTTGGGTTTATGTATTATATATATATTGCTGAAAATGGGCAGGCAACAAGCAGTGTGCCTAGGAAGGGTGCACTTTCCAAGTCAACGAGCGTAGACAGTGTGCACTTTCCAATGCGCGTAGAAGGGGTGCAGTTTCTAAATACGCGGCCCGGCCCCGGCCCTGTTACACGGCCCCGGCGCAACCCTATGTCTGGGTACCTCCATTAGTCCTTGTTATTTCGACATCCAAGAACGCCAACTCATTGTTATCCTCTAGTTCAGTTGTTAGCTTGGATCTTGCTTGTTTAGATGATCTTTGAAAGTTTTTCCAGACCATGTTTCCACACATAGGTTCAATGTTATATTTACAAGAATTATAAGCACCGATAAATGTCTTGGAGCTATTTGTTTTAGAACAAGCTAAACATTGAGAAAACGAACATTTGGTAAAAGAAGTAGGTGCTAATTAGCCACCCGGACCGGTTACTACACCCATAATAACCAGGGTGGGCGCGGGGTGGATTCCTACTAGCCAGGGTTTGCCTGGCTTAGGTGGGCGCGACCACCATTGGGTTTAACAACCCTCCCACCGTCCCACCGACAGCCTGGCCCGTGTTCAGCCGCGACTTTGCAACACGGTTATAACCGGATCACGACGGTGGCGCCTTTTGATGGTCCCCTAAAAAAGGGGAATCGAGAGGCATACTCGATTCTACACTATATTTGATTATAATTAATCATTAAATAAATAGAGAAAATCTTAAATTTTTTAAAAAATAATTTAGCGACTTTTGTGGTTGGCAGCTTATTAAAGCTACACAATAATAAATAAAAAAATTTTTATTAAATAAGTTTTAAACTACTTTAAAAATATTTTTGAAAACTTTATGTACTTATACGAAAAATAAAAGTAAGAATATCTTTACAAGAGCCAAAAGATTTTTAAAATAAAGCTATTCAGGTCATCAAAGAGAATGTAAATTATATCTATTTACATATAGCTCCGTAATCCAACTAGTGATTAAAAAGAATTTTGAAAAAACTTTTTTGAAAAATAAAATTAGATAGACCCCATTTCGGGGTAGATCCCATAAAAGGGATTAGATAATCCGTATTGAGTTGCCTCAATAACGGAGTTAAATAGACCCACAAGGAGTAACCTGAAAAGGAAAGAATAAAGAACATACTAAAAAGGGGGTGGATAAAAAAAGCTTAGATAGTCCGTATTGAGTGTATTCAATATCGGAATTAGATAGACCCACGCAGGGGTAACCCTAACAAGCGGGATGGACATACGAAAAACAAAGGAAAATGCAAGAACCATATATACAAATAAAAACATCAACACTTAATTCCTGGGGTTTACATTAGAATAGAAAACAGTTTAATAATTCAAATTAATTCGACTTAAAAATATTAATTTAAGTTAAACAGAAATAAAATTAAATACAACTGTAGCACCTAAGGGCAAACACAGGGGGGTACGTGGGAGTACTTCTCAACCGTTCGTACCTCCGTGTGTCGCATAAAGAAAAACACAGAACGAGGCACAGTAACACAAGATGCGTACTCAACCTCTTCTGTAGTTAGAGTCATTTTAAATCCAAGAGTACTGGATACATCCGACATAGACATATTCCGTTCCATTGCATTGCAAACCCCAACCTATTTAAAAATGCGTGCATATACGTAAAATAACATAGTGCATAACATAATAGGTGCCTTGGAGCACAGGCAATATATATCCTCGGATGAGTGCTCAAACCCCATGCGTCTCATCACCCAGCCTCACCAGGTGCGCACCTGGCATGGGGAAACTGGGTGGATATATATTTACTCCAAGAGTGAGAATCATACGAATACACAATTATATAAAAAATTGTAAAAATAAACTATTTAAAAAAATTTTTTAATAATAAAATTTTGTCAACATTTTTGTCCGTAAACAGAGATTTTTTAGAAAGCCACTTCGAAATAATCTGTCGTAATTTATTATTGGAAAATTGTCTATAAGTAAGTTTATGAATGAGTTTGACAACGGATTGCTCGAGAAATGACGTATTAGTACTTAACATAGTTAAACGTACTAATTCGTTATAAAATACTTGTCCAGCCATTTTTTGTGAGTAATTAGAAAAGGCATGTGGGAATTTAAGCGTAATAAAATTAAACTTTTCCGTTTTATCGAAAGGTTTTGTTATAAAATAACCATTTTTAATCGCAATTTCTATATCCAATACTTCAGCGAGACTATCGTCTTTATTTTGTCTTTTTAAAATCAAAGATAGTGGATAAATCATCGGTTTAACGATTTCAAATTTTCCTTTATCATTAAAAACCGTTAAATCATCCATATATCGAAAAATTTAAATAAAAGAATTAGTTAGTTCCCAGTC
>JASAND010025056.1:0-10856 GCA_030248195.1 Trissonchulus latispiculum
TGGGGATTGCTAGTGTATTGCGTGAATTCTGCATGCTAAATCTTGGGACGTGTTGAAAGCCAAATATCGGTTAATAATTATTATCGTAATTGTTATCAAAAACTACAAAACCAGAACACTGTTTTAAATTAATAGAGGGAAGCCGGTTTTCCGGGTGTGGGTAAAACCCGGCCCCGGCTCCGGCCCCGGCCCCGGCGCACCTGGGTAAAACACGGCCCCGGCCCCGGCGCATGCGTTTGTTTTAGGTGGGTAAAACACGGCCCCGGCCCCGGCGCAGGGTAAAACCCGGCCCCAATGTTTAGAAAACCCGGCGCAATTAAACACGTGCGTATATATATGCATGCAAATAAATACAGACTACATTGTATATGCGTATAACTTACGATAGCGCAAACAGTATATATAATCCCTTGCAACAATGGAAATATATATATACGCATTGTTTTGTTTTCATTATGATTTTTTCACAGTTAAGTCATGCATTTACATATTTTTCTTATATTTCGTTTAATGAAACATTTGCATTTAATGAAATAAATGCACAGCGAACGTTTTGAATTTATTTTTACCGTACATCACGAAGTTTTAAAACAATTTGAAACAATATATATTTAGAAACAAAACGTAATTAAAAAAGCATTCAAGAAATTTTGCTGACATAGTTACACCAAATAAAGAAAATGACGATAAATTTAAATTTTAAAATTCAAAAATTATTAACTTGTAATGTTTACTATGAGACATATATACCTAAATTTTCCAGTTCTCCTTGATGTCCCCCTTGAAAAACGTAAATCTTAAATTTTTTAAACTTTAGGAATGTCTTTGCAATTAATAATATTGGATAATTTTAAGCTTTTTAATCGGTTCTTACAAAATATAATTCATATATTTCAAAATTGTTTATTTTCATAAGTACCAACCATGGATCAATACAAAATGGCTAGATAAGGTTGCGTAACACACTGTAAAGTATAAAACTCAACTCATAAACTACGCCTTAAATCGTTACACATATGCGTAATTACACGTACACCTCTGTTATACTGCATAAGAATTTACACTAAAAGTGCGCCGGGCTAGTGCGCCGGGTTTTACCCACTTATTAAACTCTGTGTGCGCCGGACTGGGGCCGGGGCCGGGTTTTACCCATGTGCGCCGGGGCCGGGGCCGGGGCCGGAGCCGGGTTTTACCCAGACCCGGTTTTCCCCTTGTAAAAGCTTAATAAATAACTGATTTTAACGATATGAAAATGAGGTCTATTTTCGGATCACTTTGAGAGCTATCCTTAACTTCCAGGTAAAGTTAAAGAAAGTACACTTACGTATTCAACAATGCACCGTTTTACTTGGCGAGGCGAAAAATGTGGCCGGTAGCTCTAGTCGCCTAGTTTCTCCAGTCGAATTTAATGAATTTCAGAATGACATTTTCGAAATGAAATTTCAAAATTTTCCAAAAAGTGACCCGAACGGACCCGGTGACCCGGTTCCATCGCTGGCCTCCACATATATAACGTGTATTGTTCCTTTGGGCATGTATTATTGGTACCATACCTGCGCTTTGTTATTCTGATGACTACAACTAAAGATTTTCTGAACTACTTTCCAAAATGTGATAGAAGCAGATACAATCTCAGAGTAGGAAAAAACGACCAATAATACGGAATAATTTCTGAATTAATAATACCAAGAGTATACAGATAATAACTAAGAGTGTGACGCTTGTCACACACTTAGTTATTATGTACTCTTGATAATACTGAATACTATAATTTGTTAGAAATACAAATTATGCTAGACTATCGGAGGCTATTCTGCTATTGCCAGTCAGCAACAGCTTTAAAATTTTTAATAAAGATAAAGTAATTGATTGAACAGAAGTATTTTGATTTACTGTGAATGTTCACCAGTCAAAAACTCAACCTCTTGCAAAAAGTACTTCTTGATAACATTCGAATTGTTAATTGTGGAAGTTTGATACTTTAAAAGACAGAATCAAAACGTAGAAGCAAGAGTGCATACATAATTGCACTATATATAAGAAGAAGAGTAAGCCACTAGAGGGCTCCTCTTCTTGGCATTGCGTAACGGTGCTCCGACCACAATACGCGAATGTTCCCCCGTTTGGTGGGGGGGGGGGGGGGGGTAGCAATAATCGAAAAAGCAAAACCCCCCACCGTTTGGGGGGGGGTAGAAGAAAAGAGGTTACCCTTTGGTGGGGGGGGTATCCAAAAGCCAATCAGATTGAATGGACCCCCGCCCCGTTTGGGGGGGGGGGGGGTAGAGCAGAGGATTACGGTAGTTTTTTCTATTTGAAAATGGGACCCCGTTTGGTGGGAAGGCATGCAAAAGGGCTCCCCGTTTGGTGGGGGGGTAGGCAAGAGGTCCCCGTTTGGGGGGGTCGCCAACAGCCAATCAGATTCAGCCAATTTCAGCCTGACTTGGCGACCCCCCCAAACGGGGACCCCCTTCTGCCTACCCCCCACCACCAAACGGGGACCCCTTTTGGATACCCCCCACCAAACGGGGACCCCTTTTGCACACACCCCCCCACCAAACGGGGACCCCTTTTGCATACGCCCCACCAAACGGGGTCCCCTGTTGCTTGCCCCCCCCCCTCCAAACAGGGAGGGGGTATGCTTGGCGACCCCCCCCCACCAGACGGGGGAACATTCGCGTATTGTGGTCGGAGCACCGCTACGCAATGCCAAGAAGAGGAGCCCTCTAGTGGCTTACTCTTCTTCTAATATATAGTGCAATTATGCACTCTTGGTAGAAGCTTTTAGGCAAAAATCTGAAATCCCAGATTGGTCTTTCTTGCTTTCTAAATGTAGGTCAAGGCCAAAGTTACTCTAAAACCAGCTTGACCTTTACTTATCACTTTAGATTGACAGAGGTATGCCAATTCCTTTTCCTGCTGTTACCGTCTGCAACGTCAATTCCTATAAAAAGTCACAATTGGAAAAGGTTGCAATACTCGGCTCAGCGGTATGTTGGTGTTGTTGCACATGTGGGATATAAACAATAAATTTTTAGACTCTGATACTAAAATATGCAAGCAGTTACAAATTGCAGCGTTAATAGCTTTAATAGTATAACTTTTCCAGGGAACTTCATTTACCTTATTTTGATTCTGTTTATTTACTTTGTACATTTTAATACAAAAGGTAATATTAATACATCTACGCTGTAAAGCAAAAGCACTAGCTTTGCTTATCATTTGCCAGAGATTATCCGGATTTTCCAGGAATACAAATTATTATATTTAGGCAAGCTGTATTATTTGCAACAGAATGAGTACAGTTTCGCCAGAGTCACTTGACAAGTTCTCTTCTCAGAAATTTACTAAATCCTAAAAATCTGAAAATGAATTGAAAAATAAATTATGCCCTCCACAGTCCACATCAAGTTGTAAACATTCACAAATCATTTAAAACTTTCTTCAACAGTTTGATATTGGATCACAACAATTTGGCAGCTGATAGCTGGTGCAGAATTAATTATACAGTTTTGATAGCTTTCTATTGTCTACAACTATAATGCTACGTTTTCGCGTTATTTTCGCATTTTTCACAAGTTTACATAAAAAAATAGAATACCAGAATATCCATATTTCTTCGACCGATCATAAACACGAAACATATATGTAACAGTATTTTACTGCAGCTTGAAGCATTCAATCAAATATCCAACCAATTGACTGCTACGCCCGATTCCGTGAAAGGTATGCTTTTAAGGAGTTGCTGTTGTTAAAGGAGAAAATTAATGCACAGTTCCAAGTCTGAGTCTACTGTACTGTCCTGTTATTTACAAGCACGAGTAGTGATAAATTTTATCACTACTAGCACGCAGTGTGTGTAATGTAAGGAAAACGGGTCTCTTGCACAATTCCCTCCCAGCCCTAACATTTGATTTTTTGACCAATAACTTTGAAATTTTGTGCGGGTGCATACTGGAGTCTGATAAATTCAAAACCTTAAAAATTTTTTTAAAAATTTAAATTTTTAGTTTGATACGGGGGGACCAAGGGGAACCGAAAAATTTTTCAAAAAATTTTACTGAAAACTTGAACGAAAACAAAAGACTTAGTGAAAAAACACGAATCCGGAATCGATTTTTTCGATAAATTTTTCAATAAAGCTTTTCGTATAAGCTTACATCTTAAGCTTACAACTTTAGTTCATATTATACTAACCAAAAGCTTTATCGAAAATCGGATTTCGGATTCGTGTTCAGCGCCCCTGAAAGCCCCCTATGCAAGTTTTCAGCAACTTTTTTCAAAAATTACGGTTGCCCTTGGTCCCTTCTTACCAAAATAAAAATGAATATTTCTTAAATTTTAAATTCAATTTTTTTTAAATTTTTGAATACATCAGCCTCCAGTATGCACCATTACAAAATATCACAGTTATTGGTCAAAAATTCAAAAGTTAGGGCTGGGGGAATTGCGCAAGAGACCGGTTGGGAAACAGTGCTGTTATATTTGCTTTTATTCGCCGCAACATATTATGCTAATATGTGTCGTAAATGATATGTTATGTACCAACTACGGACCAACATCAGCAATAATGTGTTTTCCACTGCATAACGAAGCTATTATTTATGTTTAGCTAAAGTCAGCAAACGATCAGTGGAATGGAACACCATTTGCATGCATACCGAAGAACACACCTACGTCATGTCAGAATACGGTCAGACCTGTGCAGCGACATGCGAGGACATCCAGTCGACATGTGATGTTGCAAGACTTGACTGCTTTCTCACACAACAGGAGACAATATATGACAGTCTAATTCCAAAAGATTTTTTGCCTTTCAGAAAAGTTGTTCCTGCAAGATACTTTGGTGTGCACTTAAGGGTTACCGAAAAGTATTATCAAATCAGAAGGCAAGAAAAGTATATCTATGCTCCCATGAGTTGCGAACATTGGCACGACAACACCTCGGTGCTGTGTCGTTGCAAAAGTAAGAGATACAGCACAATGAACAGCTTATGTTGAAGTAGTAACGTAGGATAATTCGCCGTTGCAACAAAACTCTCACCAGCAACATTGCCAAGCTGAGGACTGATTGACTTTTTTCACAATAACCGACGGGACTTTTTCAAAATTAGTAGGTCCTTACTTTATAACTAGCCGATGTATACTAGGTAGTTCCTATCATAGGTTAACGCGGGAGGAGTGTGTCTAGGGGGGGTTTCAAGCCCACCAACCTGGACAAGGTACAAGCCCTACCGCAGTCGGGAACAAGGGTAACAAAAAAATGGCCAAGTGGTAAGCAAAATTTGTAGCCGGAAAAATTAGTTCTTGCGGTAAAAAATTTAAAATATTTCCGCTAAAATTTCAAATTGTTTTGTGAACATCAGGCAAAATTTTGAAACTTTTTCTAAAAATGGAGGATTTTGCTGCAAATTTTAAAAAAAATTAGCCTTAATTTCTTGAAAAATTTTACAAAATTTTTATTCAAGGTAAAAGCCCCGCTCAAAGTTTTCTGGGGACGAGCCCCCCAGACTCCGGCCCTATACCAATGTAGGGTTCCTACACATAGGATTTTACTCGTCGGCATTACGACCTTGCCTTTCAAATTCGAATTTGAGAAACTGGATACTGGATAGCACACTCGTACTAGCTATTCTGATTTGCTTTTTTATCTTCATCTTTTATCTTTTAATTAAAGAGTAAAATGGTGTACACTACCAAGCATCTGAAAAAATCGGGCACGTAGTGGGACTCGGACCATCTATAACGATAGTTCGCATAATGTTTATTAGTGGATGAGTAAAAATATTGTAAAGGAGAGGCAAGTAGGCCCTAAAACGGGATATTAATTTGGCCTGTGTGAATGTTTTAGTTGCGCCAGGTAGCCCAGCTATCAGTATCCACAAGAATACATAATGCATAAGAGTATGACAACTAGCATACTCTACATATGTATTAAAAGTGTGACACATCCTCTACACGCTAACGGCTTACCATTCCCCCAGCAAATTGGACCCTTCACTTAAAAAAATTGGCCGCTATGAATGTGTTCTAAAGCTCGAAACAAAACTCGCGTACGCATTGCCTGTGTTTTAGAGCATAGAGCGAGTGAGCGTTTTGACTGGGTACCAATTTGCGGGGGGTGGGCCACTGGGGTTCAATTTGGGTTTGCAGGAGGTTCAGCCGTTAGCGTGCAGAGGATGTGTCGAGCTGGTATTAATACATAAAGTATGCCAGCTGTCATACTCTAATGTATTATGTATATACTCTTGGTTACACTCAGTATTTCAATAGTAGTTCTGTCAGATTTTAAGTGGGTTTGTGGTTATCACACTTGTGGTGGGGCACAAATGAAATCATACTCACGAAGAAGTAACCGGTAGAGAGGAATAAATGCGACCACAGGGGGGGGGGGGGGCTGGGCAGTTGTGCGCGAATTTCCTCCTTGGAGATGCACCCACAAAAGATGGAGTCCTGACGAGCCCTTAACGACGACTTTTAGGTTATTAATATTGACAGTAGTAATACTGTAAGGAGAGTAATCGGTTGTAATTTGTTGCTACAGCATTCAATCCAGTTCTCAATTTAGATCAAGAGGAATTATGAAAGGTCACAGTCAGTAACTCCAACTATTGAGACTATTTTCAGAAGCAGCACAGCAAGAATGCGACACTTTAACCCCCGCTGTGGCTGAAGACCAAAATTTGCCGCTAACAACTCACTGCACCTATCAAGGTAAAAGTTTTGTATACTTTCTGTGTATTTTTTTCAATTTCAGTAATTATAAAGTTAATTTTAATCATTTCAATAATTACAATACCAGACTAAACAAAACGTGCTCTGCTCGCCCAATATTGTATCTAATTCTGTATATGTATATGGCTAATTCTAAGCTAATAATACTATTCATCGATCAGGAAAATATTGCATTTAATCGTATAAATAAAACTAATTCATAAAATTACAAATAGCCATCTCTAATTCGTGGTTCTTTAAGCTGTCGCACTGCTGCACAAATTTAGCTTAATAGGACTGAAGTATGTTTGTAATCAGACCTAATGGTGAAGTCAGTAATATGTAAGGTGGCAAGCATAATTAAAGAATGGATTATGAAAACGTTACTAAAATGTGGTATTGGTCATATATGGTCGCAATCATCTTCCAGCAGCAGTGTATTAAGTAGCTAAGAGAAAAAGCTATTAACCAAACTTCACCAAAGTTTTTAACGTAAAGGATTTCAGGAGCCGGTCCTATCAAAATAGGTTTAAGCCAACCTAATGTAGAGACTATGAATCGTTTATCTACTAAACAGTACTTTATTATAACTAACTGTTACGGTATTACAAGTGTATTTTAGGCAAACTGGCTTCAAGCGTTTTGTATGACAACAAACTGTATGTCCTCAGTAAGCAGAACGAGACCTGTGATACAGCTTGCCAGGCCTACGGCTCTACCTGTGACTTCACAGATATAGACTGTGTATCTCCAGCCATCATGCAGGAACTTACAACTAAGCTGGCCGTTGATAATGGGTTTACTTTCGCTTTGGATGAATCTAATCACGTCGCTGTTCCCCAGTTAGATATCACAGATGCAGCTAAAGCTACATTCATAAGACGCCATGCTGCTGCCCCCATTTCTGACGGATGCTCCCTTGTGTCTCAATCGGCTGAGATGGAGGGTTTTAATATTCGGCACGGTGTGTGCCAATGCTGTAAGTAAACTGAAAAATCACAGTGCCAGAGTTGCAAAGAAGGGTATCAAATAATACTTAAAATAGTGTTACGTATTGAATTCTTATGTAGATAAGAATAAAGATCATGCTATATTCATAGATTTAGAACGCCGTACCTTTCATTCTTCACAACTATGGTCTAGCAGACTTTAGTTAAGTTTAGCATTTCCTGAAAACGCAGAAATCTGAGATTTCAAAAACATTTTTAAAATTTAAAAATTTAAAAAATCAAAAATTTTAAGAAACTGTAGGAAAAAATAAAGAACGAAAATTAGTTGAGTTTGGTATCAGATTAAAGGTCTCAATTGGGAGAATACGAATATTTATGAATTAATTGGATTTGGTTGGGGCGGCACGTAGTTCCAGCGGGCCCATATGATGATATCACACCAAATCACACGGCCTTAAAAGTCCCACCGTATCGTCTCCTTTGATGTTTGTTGAAATCAGCTTATCTTGCGCATGCGTAAAAATTCAACGCTTGAATTTTGCATACTTGTGAATGTCTTAATGATGAGACGCAAAATTAGTTTATTATTCCAATAAAGTTTGGCAATGTATATATTTTCTAAAAGCTCAGAAATCCGGGATTTCAAAAATTTTAAATTACAAACGAATATCAAATTTAAAATTTCATAAAGTTTAAAAACAAGAGGAAGAGAAATAATAAGCGATAATGTCGAATTTGGTACATATCAAATTTAAGGTCTCGTCCAGGAGAACACGAATATCTATCAATTGAGCAGATTTGGGAGGCAAGTGGTTGCAGCAGGCCTGCCTACATCCCGAAAAATGAAAGTTGCTCCGATCCCTTTGAAAGATTTCAATACAGTTGCATTTATTTCTGAACTTGCAGTCCTATTTTCGTTCGCAAAAAGTTAATCAGCGTTTTTCCAAAGTTATTTCTTGCTTGCTTTCCGTTGCGTTATAGACAAGCGAAAACAAGGCCACCTTGTTGAAGCTCCTGTTTAACAATACACCGCACAGCATACACGATATCACCGGCAGGATGTTTCGGGCAAATTCACTGTGGAAACCATTTAAATCAGAGCTGTTTTTTTCTGACATGTCGTCGAGAGCAGCTGACAGCCCCTGTTTCTCTCTCTCCAGCTCTAAACAGAACAACGATTAGACAGCATTTTGCAACTAAACAAATCTGTCATGTCCAATTATTTTAGCTCTAAATGGACCCGCGCCTGAAGGCAGTGTGCCATTCAATCCGACGCCAGATGCCAGCTATTCACCACCTGCCACAGCAGCCTGTTCTAGAAAAGGTTGGTTAAGAATTGTGAAGCTCCCTTTCTGATAAATTATTTTTCACTCCTGTGCTTCTCCGAACAGTTTCACGCTGCATTGCACCAACAATCTTGTGAAGTTGAGGCAAACAGCCAACAGAAGATGCCTTGAAGAATGTTGAAGAATATATATGCTTCCCGCGAGATCAAGAACAACATGTTAATTATTTGTGGACATAGTTTACGGAATTCAGTTTCTAAGTCCTTTGTAGACTTCTCCGATGTCGCTCTTATTGAAACATATTTTACATTATTTCTCTATTATTTCTCTATTATTTAGGTAAACATATTTGTTATTCGAATGGTACATTTCAACAAGTTTTGTATTCATTCAGGCTCGGTTACCATGTTTTGAGTGTTTTCGCCACAAGACAGAAGTCAGTTAGTGGCATCAGTTTGTGTAAATTTTACTTTAGATGTTCTAATAAGATTTAATGAAGTTTCAAATAAATCATAAATCAAAGATGTGAAATCTTTTTGCCGACACTTTCAGCAGGCAGAAATTAACTTAGACACCTTGCAAAAATTTTAGGCTTACTAAGGCCATAGCTGTTCAGTGCACGTACTTGTTTTCTTCTCAACGAAGAGGATCCTGTTGATATGTTTACGTGTTTAATATCAGAAGTACAAAATGCTAAAAGAGTATGTCACTAGGCATTCTTTGTGTTATTAGAGCAAAAACTATACCCTCCTTCACAACTGTTGTGCTGATTCCCGAAAATCAGACTCATCACTTCAAAGAAATTCGCGCGCGTTGTTTTCTAAAACTCGAAGCAGTCACAAAATTCGCGCACACACTGCGTGTGGTTTGGAGCTTAAACACACAAACCTAGAGCGAGTGATCGAACCACCGTTTTGACCACGTGGCACGTACACCGGGATAACTATTGTCTGATTTGTGGGAGGGGGTTCACCCGTCAGCGAACAGAGCACACTTTAGGCCCTGATTTGAGATTGCACGACTAGTTGATATGAACAAATCTCCTACTGTGAGACTTCGTGATCCCTTTCCTTTAATACAAGGTGGCCACTGCACTCTATTGCGAACATAGCTATTTTTAGTCTTTGCTGACAGTTGAGAAATAACAAAACGCAGTTTACGCAGTTTTAGTAGTTTACGTTTTTATATCTATTAATTTAAACAATAGCTAAACAAATACAGGTTTTCCTCGTAATAAATCTTTCGAATTTTTCCATATTGTGGCATTCAGCAAACCATTTCTTTTTGTTGTGATCATTACCCACTTTACTGCAATTTTTGGAAATGCTGGCTTTGTTACCATTGTTCCAACAATCCTGGAGCATTTAACGCAAGCTGGAGTATGACCACTTAAAGAGGTGCTATTATTATCGAATTACCCGGCCATGTCCGACTAGCCTTGGGCTCAAATATATATAGGGGATGTGTTCGGTCCAAAAAGATTTGGTACACAAAGATTGTTACTATTTAGCTATTTCTTAATAGTGTCGTTTACTTAACCGTACCCCATTTTTGCAACTACCACCATAGTTAAATAAAACGTTTTGCAGGATGGTAAACTCAGGATTCACTGTTGCCATCTGGCAAGATAGTTAGGCTAATGTTCAAGGTATACTATGCTTCAAACCCACCACGAAACCTATGGCGGTTTCTTCCACGCTGTTCGTATCACTACCTGAATTAGACATTCCTTGTTGTTAATAATGTTAATAATAATAATGTTAATAATTCCTTGTTGCTATAATGTTCCTGTTTGCGACAATTTTATATTTACGGCTGCTATAATTGATATACGTGGTCTTCACACGCAACTGACATATTACATATAACGTAAGAGAAATACATTTACCATATTTTTAGAGGTCAACAC
>JASAND010025057.1:0-74081 GCA_030248195.1 Trissonchulus latispiculum
TAGTTTTATTCTATGAGGGAGCTTAACCCTGTAGTCATTCAGCGAGTTGGTTTCGAAGTCCCCCGTGTTACTGGGGAGGAACATATAGAAATCCGTCATCTTCAGATATCCAACTATTAAACTTCTCTGGATAACCTAGCCACTTGACGAAGTATTCCTTCTTCCTACCCCGTTTCCGAGTTCTTATTATCTTTTCGACCCAGTAGGAGTCTGGCTTATCTACCTTTTGTAACTCTTCGGGATAGAATAAGCCCTGTATTGGTTCGTCGGCAAGGTCTTCAAGTTCGTACATTCCGCTTGGGTGAACCGATTTTATTTTGAAAAGTTCCTCTGACCAATTTGGAAGATAGCCTTTCTCAAACCTTCCTTTAGTCTTACTTATTCGAACAATATCGCCTACCTTGAAGTGCTTGCGTAGTCTGTTGCTTTTCCCCAGGAATATCTCCCTCACTTTCCTCTCATTCTCACGCTTCGATGCCTCACTCGGTGTCATTTTAATTGTGCGATGTTTTGAATTGTTATAACCACCTACGAAACTCTGAAGAACGTCTAGGTACCTGTAGTTCCTTGTTCGCGTAAAGTACTTCCATATTTTTGTCTTCAGTGTTCTGTTAAACCGTTCAACGATGCTGCATTTTATGTCGGGGTTATTACAGGTGTAGTAGCGAATGCCCCTTGACTTTAACATGTTTTGAAACTTTTTATTCTGAAACTCTTTCCCTCGGTCACTTAATACCTTCTGGGGTTTTCGTCCCTGAGCTAGAATATTCTCAAATGCCGCAGTGATATCCGCCCCTGACTTGCTTTTTACAGGCTCTACCCAGGCGTACTTGCTGAAGCCATCTATACAAGTGAGTAGGAAGTGATAGTTGTCATTTTGATCAGCTAGGTTTGCCATGTCTGCCAGGTCGATCTGCCATTGTTCATCAATATCGTGGAATACATATCTAAGGTGGGGATACTTTCGCTTTATTGGTTTGTGGACAGAATAGGTATACTGCTTGCTGAGCCAATCCTTTACCTGTCTCTGAGGAATACCTGCCCTCTCTGCCAAAGAATTTATCCCGGAAAACGCCGAGGGTTGGGTGGGATCGTAGTATAATTTGGTTAGAAGGTCTTCCATTTTAGTTTTGTTAGTGCTTTACTGAAATGATCTGGCTTACGCTTTTGTTTTCGTTTGTTGTTAGTTGTTTGCTTTCGTCCCGTTCCGAATTGGAGTCTCTGTCTCACTTTTCGTATCCGCTCGACCGTATCAGTAATAGATGGAGCTCCTTTTATTGCTTCCCACCGCTGACGGTTGCCGATAAACTCCCTTGGAACATTGCTTTCCCTCAGAGCCTCAGCAAACAATTCCCAACCTCTAGCCGGAGAAAGTGTTTTGCGGTTGCGGACAAAGTCGTGGATTAGGTCGAAAATTCTAGAACCAGCTACTGATTTACCTTTGTACTCTATCTCCCCCTTTTGATTAACGTTAAAGTCCGGAATAGACTGGACGAAGTCAATAAGGTTTTTCCCTTTGCTTTGGAGAGTTATGGGAAGAGTGGAGACAATGTCTGGAAGGGCCTGTTCCGTAGTCGTTACATCTAACTTATAGGGCTTTTCCTTCAAGAACCGTCTTCTATAGTTGGCCTGTTGGTACTTTTTAAGCTTGGTATCTGCAGACTCTTTGCTTTTTAGCTTGTCCACGACATCATTCTCTAGAATTTCTTGGTGTTGATCAAACTCTTCCGGCTTAACTAAGATAGAATACTCCACCAGATCTTTGCCGCACCTGTCAAATTTGATTGATGACCTGTCACTTTTGATTGATTACCCCCGCTGTCGGCACCTTTGATCTTTGTCCCCTGGGAATTAACAAAAACCTATATAAGGGCGCAAAAATCGGGTACCCCGTCAGTTGGACTCTGTCAGTCGTCGCGAGCGGTCGGTTCTCTCTCTCTCTCTGCCATATTGTGAATCTGCGAACATATAAACAGCTGCACTTTTCTGATTTAACAGTTCATATAAACGGAAAGTTAATAAAAGCGATAGACATAAAAGGGCGAATTATCTTAATAGTTAATAAAACTTAATAAAAACGACAATTTTCGACTTGCTGCATATAAACTCAAGGTTGATAGAAGCACATATAAAGCTAGAAGTAGTATATATAGTAAGCTATTAGTATATACATAAATACAACTTTTAGACTTCATAGTTCATTTCGACAACGTCCACATATAAATACAAAGTTAATAAAAGCGGAAGTTCATATAAACCCAAAGTACATAAAAGGGCAAAGTTAATACAGGCAGTTCTTAGAGGACATAAAAGCAAGAATACATATAAACTCTAAAGTACATATAAACGGTTGATTAATTTTTATTCTTTTGATTATGGCTTCGATTTCCCAGTTGAATGCGGCCATTGAATCGGGTGTTTGGAAGGGAAACCCGATGATTACCCAGGCCCTAAGAGACCAAGCCATCTCCCTAATTAAAAGTGAGTGGGATGGTAAAGAGGTAATTGGGACCAATGAGTTTTGGACATACGCCCAATCCCTTCCCCAGGAAGCTCCTCCACCACCAGCTAACACTTCCCACGTCTGCCCCACCTGCAAGGAGACGTTCCCCAATTTGGTCGAGCTGCAAAAGCACAAGGCGACCCATTCTTCCAGACCCTTATTCCATTGCCCTAAATGTGAGAAGTCGTTCACCGAAAAACATAACATGACCCGACATTTCAAAAAATTCCACCCCGACGAAGCTCCCTCTTATGAGTGCCGAAAATGTGGTTTTACATACAGGACATATAAGGGTTACCAGGGACATCTCAGAACTCACCGGGAAGCCCCAAAAATTCAGGACCCTAAGACCTTGAGACAAACTCACTTCTCCAACCTTCCAACTGAAGACGCCCCCCAGTTGACTAGGAGCATAGTAAAGGATCTCCCCGAAGACCTAGCCCAGATCTATAGAGAAAATTGGAGTCGAATTAGGACTCGGTACTTTGTGTCGTCTGGTCTCCAAAATCGCTATAACTTCAGGATGGACAGTGCATCTCAGATTAAGGACCTGGTCAAAATTATTTTCAAACTTCAGAGATGGCAATTTAAATTCAACCTTTCTTTTGGATTCGTTCTTAGGAACATTGAAGACGGGGAATTGAGGTACTACTACCCATCTGGAAACAGCAGGTATTTCGATGAATCTATCCACATTTCAAATGAAGGTGATCTTGGAAAAGTTTTCTATGAGTTAGACAGGGGAGACATCCTGGAGTGGGTTAGGCAGCAGCGACCTAATACAAAGTGGACTGTCCTTCAAATTACAAATGTCTGCTTCTATATAAACAAGTTGATCTCCTATGCAGTCGGCGAAGCTAGGTATCTTCCTGACTATGTAAAGAATAACAGAGGTCTAAATGCATTGGTTACTAACTATCATGGAAAGCCCTTTCAAGATGAGAAGTGTGTGTTTAGATGCTTAGCGCTGGCAACGGGTTCGAAATTGAGTAATTTAGAGGAAAAGACAAATGAGCTAATTAATCAATGGGTTCAACCTGGAGAAGAATTTAATGGGGTTACTCTAGAGGACCTAGACGATCTTGAGGAAAAATTTGATATTGCAATTACGATTTACGAACTCGGACCTACAGTTGAGGAAGCCGATGAGGAACCCGAGGATCTGAACGAACTTGTAATTCAAAACCACGAAAGAGATCAAGAAATTACTGAAGTTGCAGCCAAACTTATCCGACGACCGTTGGGAAAGAAATCCAGGAAAATGGCCCTAAATATTTACGAAAATCACTTCTCCTTTATCAAAAATCTCAACAAGTTCACCCTTACCTGGAAATGCTCCAACTGCGAAAAATTATTCCATCACCACTCTCATTTCATCCGACATACTAAAAGTTGCGAGGTGGGTATCAAGCATATCTTCCCTGGAGGTGGGGTTGGACCTACAAAAACGATACTGCAGAAAATTAGTGATCTGGGAATCCCCGTGCCTGAATGGTACTACCCGTTTAGAATAGCCTACGATTTTGAGTGCATGTTTAAACCCACTGATAAGAAGAGTGGACCAAAGTTGATTTACGAAAAAGAGCTAATTCCAGCCTCAGTTTCTATTGCATCCAATGTCCCTGGGTACGAAACTCCAAATTGCCTAATTACGACTGGGGATCCCTACGACTTAGTGGTCCGAATGAAGGATTACATGGAAGAGATAGCCGATAAGGCCTACGAACTTCTTAGGGAAATCTACGAGCCTACCTTATCTGGTCTATCCGAGCACGAGAAACTTCTAGCCGAATTCGAAACCTGGTTAAAGGAAGTTCCAACTCTAGGATTCAATTCAGGAAAATTTGATATGAACCTTATAAAGTCTTGTCTAATTACCAACTTACTCCTAAATGGCCAGGAAACCAAGTATGTTGTGAAAAAGAATAACAACTATATGGCCCTCTCCACTCCTAAACTGTACTTCCTTGACATCACAAATTACCTCGCCGCTGGTACTTCATACAAGAAGTGGCTAAAGGGATTCAAAATTGAGGATCAAAAAGGTGCCTTCCCCTATGAGGCCTTCACTTCCCTCGAGTTCCTAGATCAGGGATTTCCCCACCGTGACTTGTACTATTCAACCCTTAAACAACAGGAAATTTCGGATGAGGACTTCACAGCCGTTGTAGCAGCACGGAGGAAAAATAAATTTAAAACTGTAAGGGATCTCCTAATTTGGTACAATAATTTGGAAGTAGGGCCCTTCCTTCAAGCTACCGAAAAAATGGTAGAATTCTGGAAAACTATGGGAATTGATATGTTTAAAAGTGGGGCAATCTCCCTCCCTGGTCTAGCATATAAACACATGATGAATAAAATTCCAAAGCATACGATCGTTCCCCTTGTTAATAAGTTTACTAAATACTGGCATAAATTAATTAAGGATAACATAGTGGGAGGGCCTAGCTTAGTCTTTCACAGATATCATGAAGCCGGGGTAACCGAAATTACAAATGGGTTCAAAGTTGCTCAAATTTTTGGGTTCGACGCCAATGCCCTATATCTCTGGTGCACAATGCAGGATATGCCCACCGGTCTGTATGCCGAATGGAAGCCCACAGAAGACGGGAAATTCAAAAGGTGGCTACAAAAAGGGCGCAAGGAAGCTATGTGGCTAGAGTATATGGCAAAGGCAATGGGAGTCCGGGTTGAGCACGCTTATAACGGGGGACAAAAGAGAGTAGGAAAATCTAAAGTTGATGGGTGGGTCTCGGAGAAGAATCTAGTCCTCCAGTTTCACGGGTGCTATTTCCACGGTCATGGGTGCCAATCAGATAGGAACCAGGACCCTGAGGATCGGACTAAAAGACGGGAAAGAACTGAAAGAGTCTCCCAGGCAATTAAGGATGGGGGTTTCGATTTAATTGAAAAGTGGGAATGTGAATTTGACAAAGATCTAAAAGACTCCCCGGACATGCAAGAGTTTATGGAAGAACATTTTAATCTCCCCAAGAAAAGATCTATTTTGACTTTCGCACAGCTGGTTACTCAAATTCAGGCCAATAGGTTCTTCGGATTAGTTGAGGTGGACATTGAGGTCCCTGAGGATAAAAAGGAATACTTCGCAGAGATGACCCCCATTTTTAAAAATGTAGAAATTACTAAGGAAGATATTGGAGTCCACATGAAAACATTTTGCGATTTGAATGATCTTATGAACCAACCTAGAAGGGGTCTAATTGGGAGTTACTTTGGAAAGAAAATTGTCCTAGCCACTCCCCTAATTAAATGGTATTTCAAACACGGACTCAAAATAACGAAAATCCACCAAGCAATAGAGTTCAAACCTAAGGCGTGTTTCAAAGAATTGGGAGATGAGGTTACCTACCATCGATCTGCAGCTGACTCTGATCCCGATCTAGCACTCAAGGGGGAAATGTTTAAACTTTTGGGAAATTCTTACTATGGTCGGACAATTACCAATCTAGAAAAACACCAGGACGTAAAATATTGTCAAAGGTCTGGGGCTAGCCGTGAAGTAAATGGATGGAGGTTTAGAAGATTAGATGATTTGGGGAATGGGATCTATGAAGTTCAATCGGCTAAGTCCAAAATTGTCTACCGGCTTCCAGAATTAGTGGGATTCTTCGTCTACCAGTACGCCAAACTTAGGATGCTTCAGTTCTACTATGACTGCCTAAAACCCAACTTGTGGCCCGAAACTTTCCAATTGTGTCAAATGGATACAGACTCCCTCTATTTTGCCTGCTCCTCCAAAGACTTAAGTGATTGTGTTCCCATTGTAAACGAACATAGGTGGCAAAAGGCACTCAAGGATTTCTTTGTCCTAGACCCTAGCCAAAAACGAATACCTGGACTATTCAAAGAAGAATGGACCGGAGATGGTATTATAGCCCTCTGCAGTAAAACTTACCTAGCATGGGGAAAGACGACTAAAGTCTCCCATAAAGGTGTAAGTAAAACCCTAAATAGCTACACACCGGAAGATTTCAAAGATGTCCTAGAAACAGGAAATACAATGTCTGGAGAAAATAGGGGACTCAGAAGCATAAACAATAAAATAATACAATACTTTAAACTAAAGATGCCCTTCCCTACCTCTACCCTAAAAGGAAAGTTCTAGCAGACGGGGTGAGTACGGCTCCACTGGATATATAGAATTGTTGTAATTGTTTTATCCCAACAGCCCTCCTAAGGGCTAAATGTATATACTGTAGATATGCTGTATATGAACGCTTTGTAAAATCACAAAAATTAAAAATACAGAAAATAGAAAAAAAACCAAAAAAACCACTAATGGGCCGACGTCGGGTCCCAAGCCCCGGGGGAAGAACTCAGAGGGGTGGTGAGGAAGGGACGAGGGTGAAGAACACAAGGAAAAGAAGGAGAAAGGGTAGTGACGTCATACAGTGCAAACCTATGTTCAAGGGGAGGGAGGGAGTGGGAGGGAAAATTTGGGATTGGGATTGGAGGTCGAAACGGCCGCCCTATACTACTACCGGAAAAATACCTACCTAAATTCAGGGTACCTAAATTGACATTTCTGCTGCTTACAATCTGAGATAGTTTTCTATAGCGATAGATTTCTCCAGTCAGCAGCACAAAAGGGATATATAATACGATTTCAGTTTCAGGCCTCTTCCCAAAAACCACCAATGCCAGTGCCAGAAACTGAAATCTGCACTACCTAAAAAAACAGTGCTTGAAATATCACTAGTCTCTTGTCAACTAAAACTTCAGCTCCATTTCAGAGGACTGCTAATTATTCCCACGATTCCCATTCCCAAAAAGGTGCTGGGCATTATCTGCAAGCTATGGATTATTGGTTACTCTCACCCAAAAAGGGTCAAAAAGGAGGTCAATTTGGCCCACTGCCGGCCAATGGCAACGCCTAATTTAAAGTAAAACGACAAACTTTAATACTTCAAATCATCACCAGCTTACAAAGTACATAAACCAAATCAACCGGCAAATATTACTAGAACAAGGAAATCACCAAACAACTGAAAACCATGGAAAAATCACAGAATCAACGCGCGCACAACAATCATACAATTCAGGCAGTCGGCCAGCAGTTATAACAATAGGATAACGCGGGGGGGGGTGGACCCCCTCTGGGGAAAGGGAAAAGGGGCAGACCCTCTCGTCCAGAAATGAAAAAAGGGTAGACTTCTCAGCGATTTTTACCAAAAATTGGCAATGTTTTAGCAAATTTTTGCGATTTTTTCAAAGAATTGCTTAAAAATCGCTGAAAATTGTCATTTTTAATACTAATTTTTTGTCAAAAACGTTAAAAATTCACAATTTTTACTAATTTCGGGGGCAGACCCCCTTAAAATTTTGGATATTTTCAGGGATAGGATCTTCGCCGAGGTCGGGGTAGACCAAACAGAATCGGACCCTGTGTTAATATATGGCTATAACCAAGGACGCTAAACAATAAAGAAATTGAATCTAAAGCCCGTCGTAAAGATCTGAACTATTTCCATACACTAAATCAAAATGAGAGCCTAATTACATAGTATTTTATTGTATATATACTGGAAGCACAAGTATAGAATAACTATACCAGACACTGTCAGCCTTCGAAACTGTCAAAGTTTTGAGTTTGAATAGATAAATCATATGGTAGTTCTACATCTCTCCCTTGAGGAAATACTATATACTAGGTAGTAACTCGGTAGATACATGAATCATGAAAACCAAAACACAGACTTCACGCACGGTTTGTGTAAGTCATAGCTTAAAACACATAAATTTAGTTATTTTTTAGCGAATCTTAGCAGTTTTTACACAAAAAACCTAAAAAATCCCGAAAACTGTTTCAAAAATTGCCCCCATTTGTTGAAGAGCCCCCTTCTCAAACCGTGGGGGAGGACTTGGCTTATTCGAGCTCATCCCCCCTAAATTTTGGCCTCGAACTAAACCAGAAGCCCAAGCGAACGCTAAAGGGTAAAGTAACCCAGTAGGGTTAAATGTACCTAGGTACATGATAGAGAACAATTCAAGCTAAAATTAACTGTACGTACGCATGTACACGAACACAGCAGGCGACTAAGATAATGGTTAATTCTATTTCTAACAAACTTGGAAAACAAACCCAAATCTTCCCTCCTCCCGTGACATAAAATGCAAGGACAAGAACTTAATCCAAAATATCTTCACAACAAGCTTAGGGCTGCCGCGGTCATTTTTCTTCTTAAAAACTAGACAACGCAATTTTTCGTGTCGAACATCTCGAAATTTTCCAGGGAAGTTTGATTTCAGCTTCATACTGAATTTGTGACGAATTAACAAATTAACCTATGACCAACCTTCAAGCAAATCAGAGTCAAAAATGTTTGGCCAAAACCAAGAGATTTCGTGAATTCCCGGAACTCCTGTTTATCAAAAGTATATAACCTTCGCCAGACGCATCTCCGGAAGATGAAAAAAGAAGGAAAGTTGTTCAGCTCGACGAGCCCCTTTACTTTTAGTACCATATCGACCACTTTTGGAGAACAAATTAGCCTATGACCACCAAATTGGAGACATAAAATTTTTACGTTTAACGGACATACCCAAATTAAAGGGTTGCCGTTTTTGGTAAAAAAAAGCGGCAACCCAATAACTGTCTAACATTATAACCACAGTTTTGAAACAAAACTCCACGGACAAAGACTAGGGTTTTTACTAAGTTAACTATATTGTTAATTGCCAGTTAATTACAACTTACTGTATACACTGAAATGTTCAGAATCGCATACAGTGTGAGAATTAGAAAGAATAAAAGAAGAAAATTATAAATGCAGCACTACAAGCCCTTCACAAAAGGAAGCACAAACTAGACACTGACAAGCATCAAACAATCAAAAAACCAAAGTTAAAAAACCATTGCATAATAAACAAACAGAAACAGTCTAGGAACAAACAGAAGAGAAAATTTAGATTAACTGATCAGTAGAAAGATTACAACAACAAAAACAACAGCAGCAATAACAAATTTTACAGTTCAGCAAACTCTAGATCCCGTTCCCAATCCACATCCAAATTGTAGACCGTATTTCGCCAGGCCAGTTTACATCTAAACGAACCAGGGGCGGTTTTGGAAGCACCTCGTCGCCCCGTGCCCGGAGCTGGTTCTTTCCACAGCAAAAATCCCTCCAAAAACCGTAGCACAGGAGCAGCCAAATAATCACATCATGGCTGACGGCAATCGAAACTCCGGGCCCGGCCTGGCTAGCCTCATCCAGTTGCTGCAAGAGGTATCGATGAAGGGCGGCTGCACCCTGCCGGTAGGGGTAGTAGTCTGGAGGTAGGGCCGGGCCCCCAGGTCTAACAGAATCAACCACTTCCTGAAGCAGGCGCACTACGCCCACCCGCAGGCCGTAGGCTTCTGCCGTGCGTGGATCGCTGAGCATACACTTGGCGCCGAAAAGCAACGGCGTGGTTTTGATGCCACAACCGAGGTCGGACCATTGGCAGCCTGAAGAAAAAAGGGAAACATTCAAACAATAACTCCCGCACCATTTTTCAGAAATTACAGTTACTTGTGCAGGGAAATGGGAAAGTATATAGCAATTTAAGTGTCTACAATTGAAAATTAAAATTATGTCCGGATCGGATCGGATCGCCGGCCATTTGCCGATCCGATCCGATCCACATCACTACTATACACAACGGTTTTCCCCAGTTTCTACCGACTGGCTGTCTGGATTTGGAAGATTGCTTTAGTGACTGCTGGTAGTGCAAGAAAAAACCCCATTCTACCTACCTTCCCCCACCAAACGGGGGCGCCTTTGTGCTACCCCCCCCCTCACCAAACAGGGAGGGGGTATGCTTTTCGACCCTCCCCCCACCAAACCCCCCACATTCGCGTATTGTGGTCGGAGCAACATTACGCAATGCAAAAAAGAGAAGCCCCTAGTAGCTTACTCTTCTTCTTCTTCTTTATATATATATATATATATATATATATATATATATATATATATATATATATATATATATATATATATATAGATATATATATAGTGCAATTATGCACTCTTGACAGCGTGCGTATTTCTTTGAAGATAGGGGTCCAATTTGTGGGGGGAAAGTCAGCCATTACCGGGTAATGTAGATCCTAAGTTAGTGCATGGCACGTCACAGATTCATAGTTATTATGTATATACATTTGCTGGTGTCCATGTAAGTTCACATCAAAATCCAGAATCCAGCTAAAAGCTTATAACAGCAGACTTACTACAACCACGACTAACACTACAAGACTCAGCGCTACTTTCAAAATCATTATCATTACCAGCTGATCAACTGTTTCACCGCTGTTCGCATCTCTCTTATTATACTGGGATGAAATTGCCGACATTCGAAACGACAAATTATAATATCAATTTGTGCGATTTTACTACACACAGGGGGCCAGGTAAAATTGTTGCAGTATTGACAGCTTTAAAGCTTTAAAGTAGAAATTTATGCAACAAATTATCCCAATTTTGTATTCAGTAATTTCCAGCTCCCCTCCACAACTTGCTGAACCCAGCGTTATAGTTTAACCTAATCAATCTAATTTATAACGAATTCAAATAGCCCATAGCTCACTAACCTAAATTGCAATCTGTTTGTAACAACGTTTGCAGGGCAATTCAGGCAACCTAGAACTGCAGATTGGCAAAGTTTGCCTATTAAGCTGAAACTGGTTGAGAACTCACGAAATTTAATAATTTTCCTGGAATATTAACTAGTTTGTTGCTACGTGGGCGGGTATGATAGAGACCTGTTCAAATTTTTAAGAGCTGATGTAGCCATCAAGGTTCACAGTGAACTAGATAGCAATGAGTGAGTAGGGACGTTTTGCCAGATTTGAACTATACACCTGGACTAAAACAATAATACTAAATCTCAAAATATTGCTGTAACAGCGGACTGAAACTGAGATTTACTTTTGTGAAAAACTGAAACTCCGACTGAAACTAGCTTCAGTTTCCTCAAAACCTGAAGTTTTGAATGTTTTGAGGAGCGATTTTGTTAGTGTTGCGGCAGGTAAGTAGTGATGTTTCAGGCACTGAAACTGAAACTTAAACTGAAACTAATTTGGGAGGAGACCTGAAACTGAAACTGAAACTAGATTAGGTAAAGACCTGAAACTCGGACTGAAACTAGTTTCAGTGTTTTCTCAAAACATGAAGATTTGAAGGTTTAAAGCGGTTTTTTTCGTTAATACTCTGCAGTGGAAGTATAAATAATCATAAATTTATGCGTTTGATTAAGTCTCAAGGCTAGAATTTGCAGTTTTTCGAACGAACTGAAGTTGAAACTGAAACTATTTTGTGAGGAGACCTGAAACTGAAACCGTCTTGGACCGCCGACTGAAACAGAAACTAAAACCGGTAACTGAAACAACACTACAGGTAAGACGGGTTATTCAAAATACCATATGTTTACTCTGAAGGTTGGAAACCGCACATTTTAAAATGATCTGAGACTGACGCCCAATCTCCGACCAGAAACTGGAATTTTTTACGTTGCCAACTGAAACTAATCTAAAATGGAAACTAGTTCTTATTGAGGACGCTGACTGAAACTGAAATCGGTTACAGAAACAACAATGCTGTGATGTGAATCATTATATTTCAGAGTATTTATAAGGTGGTGATTCTTTTTGTGACATCTAGTGATAGTGTTGTGCACCAGCCTTGTCCAAACCTGGTGGTCAGCGGACTGCCCGCAATCCGACTAACAAAGTCGATCAAGCAGATTCTGCAATTATACAGAATCAGGTTGTAGCAACACAGGAACCGTTGGCCGGTCGAGAAGAGGCGGCCGACCGGCCAGTCACAGTTTCTGAGGCGTATTGCCTTAAACTTGCTAACAGCAGCCTACTTTGAACCATTACTGGAGTTAGGAAGCAATCTTTACATGAAAATGCAGTTTGGCATTCTCTCTTTAATAGATACCAAGAAACTATTTTTGTTTTTCAAAAAGTGTTTACTGGATTTTGGAAGTTTAATTTTCCAGATTCTTTGCAGACTGAAGTAATATTTTTCGGATACCTCACCTCACTTATATATATCAAATGTCTGAGGCGATTTTTAGTTTTTTATGAAATCGCCCTTCGCTATTTAGAAATAAGCTAAAATGTAAAAGCTAACAGGATTTTGCCAACTTTAGCTAGAAGGTAGCTATCGGAGCAACAAAAACCTTCCTGATATTTTTGCAAAACACATCTGCTAAGTGGATTGTATCGATTGCATAGTGGATGCTCCCTAGTCCTTACGTTTTGAGGAAATACAAACTGAGTTTTCCGAGTAATAATTTCAGGTCTCTTACCAAAATGGCTTGTTTCAGTGCCTGAAATTGAAAACTGAGCAACCTGAAAGCCTAGTTTCCGTTTCAGTGACTAACACATCACCATTCTTCTCAATGAGACTTCTTTGGAGAGACTTCATTAAACAGTAAGGCCCGGTTCAAACAACCGCACAAGCACAGCGCAGAGTTGAATTCAGTTTAACGTTTTGCACAAGCACAACGCCAACAGCCAATCAAACTTGTTTTACGCTGAGCACAAGGCATGAAAAGGCTAAATTTCAAATGCCATTGGCTATGCTTGTGCCGTAGATTGAACGTCTTCGTATTGTGCTTGTGCCTGTGCTTGTACGTGTGACTGTGCTTGTGCGTTAGTGTGAACTGTGAACCGGGCCTTAATCATTCTCCGATTCTAGCCTGCAAAGTAGAAATTTTCTGCACCTATTGACTGTTGGCTCTCTCTCTCAAAACGATACGGAACGGAGGTATATATGTTTTCTCGAATCCCTCCCAAACAGGGGAACATTCAAACCTGGGAGCGCTCCTACCAACTAAGCCGAATCCTAGAATTTATAGTAAAACGCAAAACTTTAATACTTCAAATCATCCTCATCTTACACAGTACATAAGCCACAAAATCAGCACAAGAACGGGGAATATAAGGAAATCACAGAACCAAAGTGTGTACAACGCAAACGTGCACGAAATCTTACTCTTACAATTCAGGCAGTCGGCTAGGTTAACAGCAGTACGACAATAACAGATCAAACAATTGAGAAATGTAAACTAAAACGGAGAACTTTCACTTTAATATTACTTTTGCTATGACAAAAAAGGATCACCATAAGGACCTAAACTAATCAAATTTTTAAAAAATCATTGAGTATATATATATATATATACTTTTCAAAGCTTTGAATTATAAAATCGATGACGCATGTACCAGTTCTACACCACTTCCTTAATTAAATACTTAAGTATAATACTGACTACTGACTAGCTATGCATTTTCATTAACGAATCACAAACAACGATGGAGGTACCAGGACAAAGCTTTAAAACAATCCTCAAAAGAAAAAACATAATATCGAGTGCTGGCTACAGGCAGCGTGTTACGAGTCTAGACAACCTCAGCTGGCATTTTTTTAGTGGGGGGGGGGTGGGGGGCCCCCACTTCTCGGTTCCCCCCTCCCCTTTTCGGAGCCCCCTCCCACTTTCGCCCCCCCCACTTTTCGGCAAGCCCCCACCCATATTTTGGGGTCGCCCAAAAGTGTCAAAAATTCGGTTTTTAAGGTCAAATTTTCAAAAATTTTCTCAATTTTTAGCTAATTTATGGACTTTTAAGCTCATTTTAAGCTTAAAAACAGCGATTTTTTGCGTTTTTACCTTAAAAATGCTAATTTTTCGCTAAAAATTTCGGTATATTTTTACCTTTGGCTCGCCAGCCCCCCACTTTTCGGAAGCCCCCCCCCCAACTTCCTCCCCCCACTTTCAAAACCCTAAAAAATTGCCAGCTCAGGTTAGATCCAATCCAATTATGTAAGGAAGGCGCCATTTCACACCCGGATTTCTGTAGTGATCCGTCCAGACAATTTTCACTTTCTTAGCCAACTACCACCTGTTCGACATGACATATCCCATCAAATTTTGGTGAAAGATTTCCAAAATTTTCCAGGCTTTTCTGAAAATTTCTGGTTAAGAAACCGTTACATTTTGCTCCCTGAGGCAAACTTTTTCAATTACACTACAGCGTAGCACTGCAAAAAATGTGCTTGCCGATCTTAAACCATTTTAGAATTTACATTTGTAGGGTTACTCCCTCTCCCCCACTTACGTATATAATAACTAAGAATGTGACAAGAGTCACACTCTTAGTTATTAGGTTTGAGGACATGATCTGCACGATAACGGCTGATCCCCCCAACAAATTGGACCCCAGTGACCCCCCCCACAAATGAGAACCTAGTACACATTGTGAACCATCACTCGCTTGTATGACTATATGAAGCCAAAAACGTTCTATCAGCAGCTGGCCACTTTTGAGCTTCAACATATAAACATACACGCGAGTGATGGTAAACAAATGTGTACTAGCAAGAGTACATAATAGATAAGAGTATGACAACAAGCAGGCTCTCTGTTATCAGAGCAAAAACTATGCTATGCGCGCTATCGGCTAACCCCCCCCCACAAATTGACCCCCTCTCACACCGCCCCTATATGGGTACGGGGTCCAAACGGGGGTCGCTCACTGCTTTGCATAATTACACGTTATAATTTACCGAGGCCTAATTTGGGAACAGGGTGCAAGCGTGTATGTTTAACATATGCATGTAGAAAACATACTAAGCGAGTGAACGACCCCCGTTTGGAACTATGTACCCATATAGGGGCGGTGTGAGAGGGGGTCAATTTGTGGGGGGGGGTTAGCCGATAGCGCGCATAGCATAGTTTTTGCTCTGATAACAGAGAGCCTGCTTGTTGTCATACTCTTATCTATTATGTACTCTTGGTACTAGGTACTCATTTGTGGGGGGGGTCACTGGGGTCTAATTTGTGAAGCGGGGTCAGCCGTTATCGTGCAGGTGATATTGCAAGCCTAATAACTAAGAGCTTGACGCTTGTCACACTCTTAGTTATTATGTACTCTTGATGGCAAGCAGTGTAAAACTCTATGAAAGACTGGCCCACATACTCATCTTATTATTGGGTTGACGCTTTTCTACCGAAAAGGCAAGACCTTAATTTGGGTATGTACGTTACCTCTTTCTTTCCTTCTCCGGATTTCTGCCCCCAGATGTCAAGATTGGAAAGGAGTACAGGGCTAGGAGGTACCTCGGAAGGGCGACCCGGCATAAAAGTATATACTCGATACGGACAAGATGCAATGCAAATGGTCAAAATTGAAACTACTCGTCCAATCAAACTTAAATGTACATAAGTACATCATTCAAATGCTCTCGTTGAGTACATCAAAAGTTGCAATAGGACCAAAGCACCATAAATGTAAAAACAGTTAGTTCTGCAGCCTCAACGGGATCAAAAATAACGAAAACGGGTTGAAGCGTGACAAAATTGATGTCAAGTATGCTCTAACTTGCGCTAGGTTTGGCCAATTTGGCTGAAATTTTGCATGTGGATAGTAGTTGGAGTGAAGTTCTCCCAGACAGCCGGGAAGGTCTCGCATTGGGTGCTAAACTACGCGATACGGTGATGGCGCATTGCTATGGCCCCTGACCCAACACTCAGGCTCAAATCCCACAAACCTGGAGGGAAGTTGGACGAAACTTATCCGCATACGACCCACTGGATCGGACGCCTAAGGATGGTCTCACCCTAGCAAAAACAGGCGCCCACCATACCACCGCTAAAGGCGGCGGAGTCCGTATAAACCTTGATCTGGACTGGAGTGGTGCAGCCACCAAAGCTATAGGCAAGGCAGATGCCCCAGCAGGCAGAGCCAGCTTGTGTGACCAAAGCTACTCAATTACTATATTAAATATTATTTAAATTTAAATATTTAATACTGTAGAAGTATAGTTTAAACTGGGCTTATTCTACTGGGGGGGGGGGTGCCCCCCCGCCCCATAAACTCCCTTCCCCCCCTCCAAAAATCGCCCTGCCTCCAAGAAAAGTGGGCGCCCCTTTTGGTACCAACTTTTGTCCTGAAAAAAATCGCTCAGAAGGCCAAATGTTCAAAAATTTTCCGGCTTCGCCGGAGATGTTTGGTTGATTTTTGCCTATTTAAGCACTAAATCTGCATATTTTTGGCGATTAAATTTTTAGCATGTTTGTTTTAGACAAATGTTAAAAAATTTTAGTCCCCCCTACAAAAACATGACTCGACCCCCGAGAACCCCCCCAGAGCCCCCCCCCCAAAAAAATTGCCTAGAATAGGCCCAGTAAAACGAACTGTTTGTATGAACTAACTAGCTGTGTGAGCGAGTACGCTAATTCAAACGTGGAGAGCACGAAAAGCAAAGCACCCCCTCCCCCAGTGACATAAAATACACTTATTAGAGCATCATGCAAAATATCGTTACAATTGCATAACATCAAAACTACAGTGACAGATTTGAAACCACACTACACACGGACAAAGGACTAGAGGTTCTTAGTAGATTAACTATACTGTTAATTAATTATACACTAAACTAAAATGTTTAGAATCGACTTTGTAGTGTCGTCAAAGAATGAAAGAAACATTTATAGATCAACAAATGCAGCAAGACTGAACACGTAGCCGCTGACAGTAGGAAGCACTCTAAAGATTAAAACCAACAACAACGGTAAAACAGTAAACAATCAAACTGCTAAAAACAACAATTGCATATATACGTAATTAAGAAAAAGTTTACGAACAGAAAACATATTATGTAGGTTAGACTACTAGAAAGATTACAACAATTCAGTTTACAGTTCAGCAAACTCCAAGTCACGTTCCCAGTCAACATCCAAACTATACACCGTATTTCGCCATGCCAGTTTATATCTAAAATGCGAACCTTTGGAAGCACGTCGCCCCGTGCCCGGAGCTGGTTCTTTCCACAGCAAAAATCCCTCCAGGAACCGGGGCCACCCTTCCTTTCGAATATCCGCCCCTCCAGCGCCCGTATAGTAGCACAGGAGCAGCCAAATAATCACATCATGGCTGACGGCAATCGAAACACCAGGCCCGGCCTGGCTAGCCTCATCCAGTTGCTGTAAGAGGTATCGATGAAGGGCAGCTGCGCCCTGCCGGTAGGGGTAGTAGCCTGGGGGCAGGGCCGGGCCCCCAGGTCTATCAGAATCAACCACTTCCTGAAGCAGGCGCACTACGCCTACCCGCAGGCCGTAGGCTTCTGCCGTGCGTGGATCGCTGAGCATACACTTGGCGCCGAAAAGCAACGGAGTGGTTTTGATGCCACAACCGAGGTCAGACCATTGGCAGCCTGAAAAAAAGAAACAGTCAAACAATAACTCCCGCACCATTTTTCAGAAATTACAGTTGTACAGGACTGAAAAACAAAACTTCACTGAACAACACTAATTAGACAAAAAGTGTGCAGTAAAATTAGCTTGTTTTTTACGTATAGTCGGTTACAACACTTGAACTAAAAAATGTTGACAACTTGTGATTTCCACAAGGAAGTTCCACAGGACAGATGTTATACAACCAAAAATCCGTGGGCCTATTAGTGGGGTGGCGAGGCAACCACTGCCCACCACACTAACAAAAACCTAGGGATATTGGGGTGGTGTAGTTTCACCCCTCTGTCTGAACCAAACCTTCAATCACTCCTTCCAACGTTTGAACACAACGACGAAAAGGACTGGACAGAAAGCGGCCCGGCCCGACACCACATTCACGGATAATCTTCCCAAATTCTACAGACTAAAAAAGAAGCATACAAACGCTAGTGCAATAAAAACACGTATAAATACGTACTGTACAGAATGCTTGAGAGCGAGCCAAGAAAATTCCCTACTATAAGACAATGTTTTTGATTCGTCGGAGAAAATCGACAAATTAAAGCACACTGCGAGGGCAAAACATGCAAAGTTGACAACTGGAAACCAACTGACACAAATGCTTAATGGTATCGCCAATTTGTAAAAATCGGAAAAAATCCGTCAACGTACACACTAAGACAATACAGAAATAATTATTTCACCCAACTTGTCCTGTTAAAAAAGACTTCGGCGCACCTGTGGGGGGGAGGACCCAACCCTCCTCCTTTTTGTCTGACTCCGAGAAGTTTCCTTGAGAAAAATTGAGCTCTTTTCAGTTTATCAATCTGAAATGCTTCGCGTTTGCGACGCTTTTTGTCTCAATTTTTAAATTATTCGCAGCAGTGGGGATTTTCTATCAAGGACTTTTCCACAATTTCAAAACATCTCTGATCCGTTCATTCCAATTTTTTAGAGGTTGCCATTATTTTCCCCCCGCCCCCACCCCAGACCCCGGCAGTTGAAGGCTGGACTCAAATTGCCAAATTTCGTGTAGTTGATCCGCAGTGGTAGGAAACTATTTCTTGCAAACTACTATCAATTCTCCCATTCAGCATGTGGAGAAAGCAAAAGAATTATTTCCGGCCGGAACTCCCCCTCCCCAATTTTTGGAAGTTCAGGGTGCGTCCCCCGAAAACACGATCATTTAATAAATTATTATTATTATTATTATTAATTAAACAAACGAATAACAAAGGTTACAAACAAGTGCAACCTTTCTGCACTAAACACCTACAGAAAACAAAGGCTCTCGCAGTGCCCTCTTGAAAGAGGAAAATGTCCTACAAAAAGCTCAACAAGAATATTATGCAGAACCACAAACCTCCAGATAGCCGCAGCGGGTCAGTTCCATGTCAAAGCCAGTGTCACTGGAGAGCGGCGGTCGTTCGCCGTGTCGCATCACCAGAAGGTAGTGTCGGCCCGGCGTCAACTGATCCAACAACCAATCACCAACTGCCAAAGACTAAAACAGACGAATCAGAAAGCTTTAGTTCAGAGCGAAAACTTAGATATATACTACTCTCTAATAATAGTCTCCAAAGGAAGAATATTCAATGTTTTAAGTAATGAGCCTAAATTTTGGAAAAGCAAATTTAGCTAATTTGTTGTTTGCAAATTTTCACAAATTTTTAACCATTTGATCGTCATCTTACTGAGCTTTCACTTTCTTCGTCCCTTCCCGTCCACCACTTCTTATTTAATCATAAAAATTCTATAAAAGTATTCATACCCCCTCCCACCTGACCGTCCAACTCTTACTACATGTAAAAATGGTAACCCCCGGAAAGTTCTCCTGCCCATGTCAGGGTCTAGGGTGCTGGCATTTTTTTAGTGGGGGCCCCCAGTTTAGGAAGCCACCTCCACTTTTCGGCAAGCCCCCCCACTTTTTTTGGAGTCGCTCAAAAGTGTCGAAAATTAAGTTTCTGAGGTCAAATTTTCAAAACTTTTCTGAATTGTTAGCTAATTTATGGACTTGGCTTAAATGGCTTAAAAACAGCGAGTTTTTATTATGTTTTTACCTAAAAATGCTAATTTTTCGCTAATAAGTTTGGTGTTTTATACCTTGGACTCGCCCCCCCCCCAACTTTTCGGAAGCCCCCCACTTCCCCCTCCCTAGGGGGGGGGGACGGCCAATCCCCCCACTTTCAAAACCCTAAAAAATGCCAGGGGTGCCGGTGTTCATGAGCCACCTCAAATGATGACTTCAACCGTGGAGGAGGGGCAAGCTCCTCAAGGAAGATGCCCTACACGGTTTCCTCTTGTATCTTACCACCTAAGTGGTATATAACCATGAACCGACCAGTTACGGATGGATGACGGCGAACCGATATGAACTCTGAGCCTCTTGCTCAAGGAGGTTTGATACAGCTTTGTGGCTACTGAGAACTGAACCACCGACTATCGGATCAGAGTCGGGTGTCCCAGAAAACTCGGCTTCCAGGCAATTCTTATCACAGTCTTGCTTACAGCTCTTGGCTATAGCCAACAGAAAATAAGATCTCTTTAAACCACATCTAGATAGTGTAGGTGGCCATCCCAGACATACCATCGAGCAATATATTGGAGGCTTTTCGGACACCGATTTAAGCTTGCTTACTTTGCTTATCAGGAGGCCTGGTTCGGATCCTCCGCTGCTCCAGCGAGTGAATCAGTCATCGTTATCCATTGCTGTCTGTCGGCGGCGATGTCGGTCCAGATATTATTCCAGTCTGATGGCCAGGAACGGTATATGCGATGAAGGTCGAGTCCCGCGAAATCTTTCTGTACTGTTCTTTGCCAGGTAGTGCGGACTCCACCACGGGGGCGTTTCCATTGCGGCAAAGGTTCTGACATTAGCGTTCGCCTAGCGGGGAACGTAGGATGGCGCCGCAGGACATGACCTAAGTATCGGAGTCGGCGTCTCAGTAGTTCTGATCTACAGAGCGAGGAAGGATTAATGCGCCTGGTGATATCACGATTCGAAATTCGATCTCGGTACGTGACTCCAAGCATTCGTCGCCAGCAGAAAAATTCAAAGGCCTGCAGCCTGGAGATGTCATTTACCTTAGCAGACCAGGTTTCGCAGGCATAAAGCAGGATAGGTCGAATCGCTGCAAAGTAGACTTTTACCTTGGTGCGCAAACTAACTTGTGGATCCTTCCACAGGCAGTTCTGCAGATTGTTGAAGGCGTTTTCCGCTTTGGACCGATTTAAGGATCAGATGGAAAAGAGGACCGCAAAAAATCGGTTCTTGTGAACCGGGTTTAGTTTTCACGCCATTTGCAGAAAAAGCATGAAACTACTTCCTCCCTTTAAGAATGTACTAAACACCACAGAATTTGGCTGTCTTATCCCTAGCGGGGGAGGGGGATTGGGGGCCGCCCCTCCATTCGGCGACCTCCCACACGATTGAGGAGACCTCCATAAATTGGAACCTCACCCTCCGTAACCCCAAAAATTGCCAAATGTTACCAAGTTTACCCTAAATATTCAAGAGTTTCCGGTTTCGCCGGATTTTTAACAATTTTTCACTATTTTAGCCTAAAAATCACTTAAAATTAGTAATTTTTTAGCGATTTTTAGCAGTTTTACACAAAAACCCACAAAAATTCAAAAACTTTTTCAAAAATATGCTCCCCATGATTTATCCACTATCTTTGATTTTAAAAAGACAAAATAAAGACGATAGTCTAGCTGAAGTATTGGATATAGAAATTGCGATTAAAAATGGTTATTTTATAACAAAACCTTTCGATAAAACGGAAAAGTTTAATTTTATTACGCTTAAATTCCCACATGCCTTTTCTAATTACTCACAAAAAATGGCTGGACAAGTATTTTATAACGAATTAGTACGTTTAACTATGTTAAGTACTAATACGTCATTTCTCGAGCAATCCGTTGTCAAACTCATTCATAAACTTACTTATAGACAATTTTCCAATAATAAATTACGACAGATTATTTCGAAGTGGCTTTCTAAAAAATCTCTGTTTACGGACAAAAATGTTGACAAAATTTTATTATTTAAAAAAATTTTTTTAAATAAAAATTTATTTTTAAAAAATTTTATATAATTCTTTGTGTATTCGTATGACTCTCACTCTTGGAGTAAATATATATCCACTCAGTTTCCCCATGCCAGGTGCGCACCTGGTGAGGCTGGGTGATGAGACGCATGGGGCTTTGAGCACTCATCTGAGGATATATATTGCCTGTGCTCCAAGGCACCTAGTATGTTATGCACTATGTTATTTTACGTATATACACTCATTTTTGAATAGGTTGGGGTTTGCAATGCAATGGAACGGAATATGTCTATGTCGGATGTATCCAGTACTCTTGAATTTAAAATGACTCTAACTACAGAAGAGGTTGAGTGCGCATCTTGTGTTACTGTGCCTCGTTCTGTGTTTTTCTTCTTGTGAACCGGGTTTAGTTTTCACGCCATTTGCAGAAAAAGCATGAAACTACTTCCTCCCTTTAAGAATGTATATACTAAACACCACAGAATTTGGCTGTCTTATCCCTAGCGGGGGAGGGGGATTGGGGGCCGCCCCTCCATTCGGCGACCTCCCACACGATTGAGGAGACCTCCATAAATTGGAACCTCACCCTCCGTAACCCCAAAAATTGCCAAATGTTACCAAGTTTACCCTAAATATTCAAAAGAGTTTCCGGTTTCGCCGGATTTTTAACAATTTTTCACTATTTTAGCCTAAAAATCACTTAAAATTAGTAATTTTTTAGCGATTTTTAGCAGTTTTACACAAAAACCCACAAAAATTCAAAAACTTTTTCAAAAATATGCTCCCCATTTGGGCTAGCCCCCCCTCATCAATGGGGGCCAAGAAGCCCCCATGAAGCCCCCCATAAAAATACCAAGGGATAAGCAAGTTTGGTCTGGAACATCAAGACAAACCAACCTGCGGGTGATGAGAGGTCAATGGTCCCCCATCAACCATTTTTGATGGCGAAGCGCGGGAAGCACGCGGCTGACGCGGCGGGGATCTGCCACCGGCCGGTGACCCCATAGAAGTCCCCACAACAGGAGAAAAGCGGCGGGAGGAAGGTGGGGAAGCAGCACCAGCTCCATCAACAGCAGCAGGTTTCGCTGTTGATTTCGGAGATGCTGATCCTTTCTGAGGGGTGAGTCCTTTACTCTAAACAGAAACCGATTAACCAGAAAGCAAAGACGGAACTTTCAATTGTTGAACTGTTGGGGAGGGTTCAGTCGTCACTGAGACATCAAACAAAGCATAAGCTAAATAGTAGGGATCGACCGGAATTCCGGTTCCGGTTCCGGTACTTTTTGGTTCCGGTTCCGGTTTTTGAAAACGGAACCGGAACCAATTTTAGCGTATTATCAAAAGTGAAATTTTATCAAAATTTTCAAAAATTTCGTAAAATTTCTTTTAACACATTGAAAAAATTGCGAATCTCTGGTATTTAGTAAATAGCTATATACTAGAGATGCACCGGGGCCGCCACTACCGGGGCCGGGGCCACCGTGGCCCCGGTACCGGGGCCGGGCCTGGAATTGGGGGCCCAAACCGAAAATTTTCAAAAATTCTTGAAAATTCAAATTTTGCAATAATTTCTGATATGCAAACGTTACTATCGTTGTTTTCATTCAAATTGGTGGGAAAACAAACAATTATTAACACTTTTTGACTTTCGAAAATTCAAAATTTTGGTCAAAAAATGTCAAAAATTTACAAAACATTGCTAATTTTTGGCCCCGGTCGGGACCGAGGCCCCTGATCACCGGGGCCGGGGCCAGGCCTCGGTGCATCCCTACTATATACATGAAAAGCTCTGAAGGAAAATACGTATATACAGGAAATACGTATTCATGGAATCCTAACAGAAATCGAAAGGACCACTACGTACATCAACCAAAATTATATACTTTGAATTTTTATCTTCAGACCCTATTGTAGCTTTTTACAAAACCGATTGCGGTTTTTGCAGTAAAAAGACAAAAAATCTAAATCTATATTTATATATATATAAACGCAAGAAATAAGCAGGAGGTGCAGGGGCGTATCCAGGATTCTGAAAGGAGGGGGCAGCCCGAAAGGGGGGTGTCCTACCCCAAATTTTTGCAAAAATGGCCAAATTTGGCCCAAAAATAGCTACAAATTCAAAACAATTTTCGGAAAGGGGGGTGTCCGGACACCCTGGACAGCCAGCCCTCCCCCTGGATACGCCCCTGAGGAGATGGCCAACCTTCAACAATTTTTCCAGTTTCTTTTCATAGACACTGCGAGTGCTGGGAATGACTGGACCAGGTTTCTCGCCCAACTCAACCAAAGCTTGACGCAGCTCGTCATCACTCAAGTTTACAATGTCCATAACTCCGTATTCTTTGATATATGAATGATGAATAACAGACTGCTATACATATCACAGACAGGCGCGTAGCCGGGGGGGGGGGGGAGGGGGGGGGGGGAAATTCCCCCCCCGAAATGGTGTTGCCCCCCAGAAATTTTTTCCTGCCACGTGTGTAAACGCCTATTTTTCAAAAAATTTTCGCACCTTCGGCGGGAAATATGTGTATTATACCATTATAATACGTGTTTCGCACTAAAAAATGAGTACAAATTACCCTATTTAATCTACTTTGACCACCTTCTGCATTATTTAGGTGCATAAACAAGCACTGTGCCTTAAATATTATTGTAATTTCAACGAATGCTCTGTAAAAATTCCACGAAGGTCGCGAAATAGAAAAATTTCTCAGCTTCTGAGGGCTCCGCCCCCCAGCCCCCCCGACACAAATTTTGCATGCCCCCCCCGAAATTTTTTTCTGGTTACGCTAGTGATCACAGATAAAGACAAAGCAGCCACAAGTATACGGATCCCAGAGAATACGATGATATCACAGTTAGAGAAATGAAAATCAAACGTGGACACCCAACGTCAGACCAACCTTAAGCACGCAACCGGTTTCGATGCTCCACCGGGGGCATCTTCTTCAGGCGATTCTTCACACGCTGCTGTCGCTCCTGATTGGTCAGATAGCGGGGGACCCAATTTCGGGAGGGAAAGAAAATTTCAAAGTTCTCTATTGTTGGGGCTCCAGGGCCAGACGGGAAAGAACTGGGGGGGGGGACCGGAGGATCGAAATTTCCAGGAGGTTCGGTAGGAGGCAGGAACTGCTGGTAGCAGAAATGTGTATAAAATGTAAAGGTTTTCCCCAGGAGATCTCCGTCCTGCCACAGGACATGGGGTGCCGGCGCTCATCCCCGGATTCTCAGCCGTAGAGCCAGGAGTGTTACATACTTATTTGTTCCATCTTTATTGCCCGTCGTCTTTATTTATTATCTTTACCCGTCGGATCGGGTAAAAAAACACCGGCGGGTAAGAAAAAAACAGTACTAAAAGTGACCCTCGTTATTCTGCCGAGCACTAATTTAAGGTTGTTTCTATATTTTCGGCCATGCTAAACAACATGGTGCACTTTGTTTTCAGTAGAAAGCTGCTTATCTAACATAGTCAGGTACATTGATGCCAACACATGAAATGACCGGATATATAGCCGCATAAGCGACTTAGGCAGTTACAATTATACCAAAACACTTGCAAATGTCATGATTTCGGTTATTTTTAGCATTAAATGGCAATTTCAATAAGTTTTTTGAGTTTTTGAAAAATTTGCCTATGAAGCATATGAAACCTGGCATGATGATGCAGCAAATTTTCATCCTTAAATTATGAGCTATTTGAGGCCCTTAGGGTGTATTTTTGAACCGGAATCACTAAACATGACGTGCTCTATCGTTTAGGACGATCAGAATTGCTCAGAACTGCATATGGGACAATTTTTAAAAATTGGGTGCTGTTATTTTTTACCCGCCGAGGGTCAAAATTGGCGGGTAAGAAAAAACATGTCAGTTTTTGGACACCTTCAAGCTGAAAAATTTCTAAGTCCGAAAATTTTAAAATAGTCTAAAAACGGGCAAAAACAGCGTTTTTCGGCCTCGGGGTGGTACCCACATATAGTAAATCGGGGTCGCTGAACACGATGAGCATAGTGCCGACACCGTATCTCGCCTGGTTCATCTGGTTCAACTGGTTCAAAGTTGAACCAGTTCCTGGTTCAAGCTACTGGAGATAGCTAGAAGGCTGAAATTTTGCATACAAAGGTTATTGGGCATGGGGAATTCACTGGTGGTGTTACTTTGGTGATCGGACCCATGGCTGGTCAGATCTGGTTCAACTGGTTCAAAATTGAACCAGTTCCTGGTTCAAGCTACTGGAGATAGTTGGAAGGCTGAAATTTTGCATACAAAGGTTATTGGGCATGGGGAATTCACTGGTGGTGTTACTTTGGTGATCTGACCCATGGCTGGCCAGATCTGGTTCAACTGGTTCAAAATTGAACCAGGTCCTGGTTCAAGCTATTGGAGATAGTTGGAAGGCTGAAATTTAGCATACAAAGGTTATTGGACATGGGGAATTCACTGGTGGTGTAACTTTGGTGATCCAACCCATGGCTGGCCAGATCTGGTTCAACTGGTTCAAAGTTGAACCAGTTCCTGGTTCAAGCTACTGGAGATAGTTGGAAGGCTGAAATCGTGCATACAAAGGTTATTGGGCATGGGGAATTCACTGGTGGTGTTACTTTGGTGATCCGACCCATGGCGGGCCAGATCTGGTTCAACTGGTTCAAAATTGAACCAGTTCCTGGTTCAAGCTACTGGAGATAGTTGGAAGGCTGAAATTTTGCATACAAAGGTTGTTGGGCATGGGGAATTCACTGGTGGTGTAACTTTGGTAATCCAACCCATGGCTGGCCAGATCTGGTTCAACTGGTTCAAAGTTGAACCAGGTCCTGGTTCAAGCAACTGGAGATAGTTGGAAGGCTGAAATTTTGCATACAAAGGTTATTGGGCATGGGGAATTCACTGGTAGTGTAACTTTGGTGATCCAACCCATGGCTGGCCAGATCTGGTTCAACTGGTTAAAAATTGAACCCCAAGTCCTGGTTCAAGCAACTGGAGATAGCTAGAAGGCTGAAATTTTGCATACAAAGGTTATTGGGCATGAGGAATTCACTGGTGGTGTTACTTTGGTGATCCGACCCATGGCTGGCCAGATCTGGTTCAACTGGTTCAAAGTTGAACCAGTTCCTGGTTCAAGCTACTGGAGACAGTTGGAAGGCTGAAATCGTGCATACAAAGGTTATTGGGCATGGGGAATTCACTGGTGGTGTTACTTTGGTGATCCGACCCCTGGCTGGCCAGATCTGGTTCAACTGGTTCAAAATTGAACCAGTTCCTGGTTCAAGCTACTGGAGATAGTTGGAAGGCTGAAATCGTGCATACAAAGGTTATTGGGCATGGGGAATTCACTGGTGGTGTAACTTTGGTGATCCAACCCATGGCTGGCCACATCTGGTTAAACTGGTTAAAAGTTGAACCAAGTCCTGGTTCAAGCAACTGGAGATAGCTAGAAGGCTGAAATTTTGCATACAAAGGTTATTGGGCATGGGGAATTCACTGGTGGTGTTACTTTGGTGATCTGACCCATGGCTGGCCAGATCTGGTTCAACTGGTTCAAAATTGAACCAGGTCCTGGTTCAAGCTATTGGAGATAGTTGGAAGGCTGAAATTTAGCATACAAAGGTTATTGGACATGGGGAATTCACTGGTGGTGTAACTTTGGTGATCCAACCCATGGCTGGCCAGATCTGGTTCAACTGGTTCAAAGTTGAACCAGTTCCTGGTTCAAGCTACTGGAGATAGTTGGAAGGCTGAAATCGTGCATACAAAGGTTATTGGGCATGGGGAATTCACTGGTGGTGTTACTTTGGTGATCCGACCCATGGCGGGCCAGATCTGGTTCAACTGGTTCAAAATTGAACCAGTTCCTGGTTCAAGCTACTGGAGATAGTTGGAAGGCTGAAATCTTGCATACATAAATCTTGTACACGGAATTTGTGATTGCTGCTACCACAGTTATGGCAGCGTTCCCAAAAACTAGACGGAGGACAAGTAGGAAAAATGCTCCTTGCAGTCGCATGAAAAAGTTAATATGAGCTATGATGGTCAACATTTAAATGTGTCAAGGACAAGATTTAAAATGTTTAATATGAGCCAACATCTAAATAAGTAGAGGACAAGATGTAAACGGCTAATATGAGCCGCTACGTTTCTCTTGGGCTCATATTGACGCTCATTTAGACCTACCGCGATGAGACCTACCGCGTGCTTAGTTCTCGACGCACTCCGCGACGCATTCTGCGTAGTCCACTCCTCGGAAACGGAACGCAGTGGCTTCCCACGTGCGTAGATTTTCGGGACAGCGTACTCCGCGAGCTTGCGTGTGCACTTCTCAGGGACGCCGCGCTGTATAGACTCCCGTGTGCGTAGTTCGGCGAGACGGCCTCGTGCGTAGTCCTTATTTTCCTTTGCGTAGTGCGTGGGTCCAGCCTACAACGTTGTAGGCAAATTGTAGGCTGTGCCGACCTGTGATCAAAGTCGACTGCTTTGGCCCATACCAATGTTTTTGGTATGCTTTTGTTGTATAAAGATCGCCCTTTAATTTGCGCTATACTAGGTCTCTCTACCTGCTATATTGAGTTCTCCGTGGGGGTGTTTTTTTCTTACCCCTCTTTGTCGGTGTTTTTTTACCCTCCCCGACTATATATATTCATTTGTTCGCTGTTTTTTGATCTGAAATAAGTTCAGCCTTTGACAATATTTTACAGAATTTTTTGTTAATTAATTGTGCATACAGCTGTGTTTACATAAAAGCCCGTGTTAGTTTATACTGCCATTTGTTTTAATGCTTCACTTTGCTTAAGATTTGGCAAATTTAAATATTATATATATTCCACATGAAATATATACCCAATATTTCTTGCAGGAATTTCATCAAATCATGTATACCAAACTTTTCAAATTCATACATAAATATTGCAAATTTGACGGATGTGGACCAGATATCATTTACCCACTACGTATATACTTAACCTATCATGAGGATGTATTTAATCAAATACGACAGTATAGGTATGTAAAATTGATTACAGACTTACGTGCTGTAAGCAGAAATCGCGGAGTTAACAGAAAAATCTTACTTTCGAATTTTTCTTTGCACCTTCAAAGCTTGCACAAGGCAGCTCCGGGTACCCGGAGCTCCGGAGCAGAAGCCCGCTCCGGAGCACCGAAAATCGGAGCTCCGCTCCGGAGCTCCGTCGGAGCGGAGCTCCGGCGCACATCACTAGTTTTCAGGGTGAATTTTGAAACATTTTTCCATTTTTACCCATTTTTTAGCTATTTTAAGCTTAAATTTAAGTTAAAAATAGTTAATTTTTTAGCTCAGCAGCGAAAAATAGCTATATATATATTTTGAGGCATTTTTTGAAAAAATCCCCCCTCCAGAAACTTTTGCCTAGGAAAAAAGCCAGACTAAGTGGCCCAGCCACCGGAGGCGGCCGCGTTGGAGATAGGCTGATAGCCGTGTGTGATTGTGGCATATGTATTTTATACGCATAGTTTAAAGTAATTTCTCAATGTGACCGGGCACGTCGCGAAAAGACCAATTATGCAAAAATACCACGACATATCATAGGGGTCGTTTCAGCGACCCCTATAATATGTGTGAAAAGTGGCTGGAGACAGTGTAAAATAAGCTGCGCAGAAGCTGCGCAAAATCCTGCGCAGATCCTGCGCAGATTTCATGCGCAAATTGTAGAGCACATCGAGTTTAGTAGGTCTGTGAAGTTTCAGCCCCGTATCACTTACCGTTAAAAAGTTGCGCCCCGGACCGGTTATGGCGGCGATGTTTTTTCCGGTTTCTCCTATTTGATGGTTGTATTGTACACACTAGCGTAGATACGGGGCGGGCGGGGCGGGCGGCCGCCCTCCCCGAAATAATGGCTTTGCCCCCCTGAAAATTTGGGCAAATGAAAAATTTTACGCCCGCGCGGAGCGCGGGCGTTTAATGTGATTAGAAACATGCACAAATTGTACATTAATGCTTCAAAATAGCTCAACATTGATGCATTTTCTACACCATTAAAAAATTTTTGCGCCTTCGGCGCGAATTTTGGCTATTTACATTATCAAAATTATTATTTTTCATTAAGCATGCTAACGAATGTTTGTATATATAACTACTTGCTTTGCAGTTTTGCTGTTAAATATCTGCGTTATTCCCAACATCTCAGCTTCGGCATAATTGGTTGATATAATCAGGATACGCAGTTCTTAATGGGAGCATCCTAATAGTTTGAGTTTTCGGACAAGACAGTAAACGTAGAAAATAGCAAATATATAAAGGTGCGAAATGTTGTTAGACAATTGATAAATCATTGTAAAGAATTAAATGTTTCAATAGCGTTTAATGGCGAACTTTAAAAATTTTCTCAACTTCTGGGGGGTCCTATATATGTACTGAACTAGAAAACATATTAACAGGGAAAGTTACAGCATATGTAGCGTGCATACAATTATTGCGCAAAAAATGAAATTTACCCCCCCCCCCCCAGCCTTCGCTCAACACCGCCCCCCCCTGAAAATTTTTCGTACCTACGCTACTGATTGTACATAATGTTCGCCGCTTTCACGTGATCTGCAGCGGTGGGCCAACCTAAAGGGCTATAGGGTCTAGTAGTACCCTCTAAAGAATTTAAGAATCGCAACTTTTTTTGCGCCGCAGCTGCGCCACAGCGCCGCAGTGGCGCCGCAAAGTCGGCTCAGAGCGAAAAGTGACCATTTTTGTGGTCGTCGCTCAGGTCGAACGTTACGAGCTGGAGCTGATTTCTTTTTATATTCAGCAATTACATATATTGAACTAACTAACGGTCCAGGTTGCGTGTCTCTATCTCTTCCCTAGCGACCACAGTGGCCCGTCAAAATGGCGAAAATTCGAAAAATGAAAAATCTAAATTTCTCGCCATCTATTTAACTTTGAAAGCTCAAATCTTCCATACAACGGTTTTCTGGCATGGAGAATCGATTCCCGCAGCCAGTTTTACCATCAGACCCACCCATATTGCTGGGCTGGTTCCACTTTGCCGTCGGGAGGGTCAAGTCGGAAACCGCTTCCTGGAGGTCCATAGTAGGCTCTACCTGGCCTCTCAAAACTTTGTCTATAGGGGTTTTCTGGTGTGCCCAGCTCATTCCCGGTATTCGTTTTGCCGTCCGACGTGTCTATATTGCTGGGCTGGTTCTACTTTGCCGTCGGGAGGGTCAAGTCGGAAACCGCTTCCTGGAGGTCCATAGTAGGCTCTACCTGACCTCTCAAAACTTTGTCTATAGAGGTTTTCTGGTGTGCCCAGCTCATTCCCGGTATTCGTTTTGCCGTCCGACGTACCTATTTTGCTGGGCTGGTTCTACTTTGCCGTTTAAAGGGTCAGTCGGGTGGGAGGGTCAAAATGGTCGAAAAGAAAGTTTCTCTAAAGTGGTCAAATTTGGTATCAAATGAAAGCCCTAAGTGAGCTGAGCAACTTTTATCATAGAACTGCGTACCAAAGTGGCTGTAGAGTGCTGTGGTGGGGTGGGGTGGGGACTTAGGCGATTTTGGGTCAAAAATAAAATTTTTCAAAAGTGGTAAAATTTGATATCAAATGAAAGCCCTAAGTGAGCTGAGCAACTTTTGTCATAGAACTGCACACCCAAACGTAAAAATTTGCAAAATTTTTTCTAAAAATATGCCCCCCCACTTTTGGTGAGCCCCCCCCCATCCATGGGGGGGGGGCAACTTTGTGCCCCCCCCCAATAAATTTTGGCCTAAAAATAAGCCAGGGAGGTCCATAGTATGGTCAACCAGGCCGCTCAAAACTTTGTCTATAGGGGTTTTCTGGTGCGCCCAGCTTATTCCGGGTATCTGTTTTGCCGTCCGATATACTTACTTGCTGGGCTGGTTCCAGTTTGCCGTTTTAAGGGTCAGTCGGGTAGGGGGTCAAGTGGTCGAAAATAAAATATTTCAAAAGTGGTCAAACTTGGTATCAAATGAAAGCCCTAAGTAAGCTGAGCAACTTTTGTCATAGAACTGCGTACCCAAAGTGGCTGTAGAGTGCTGTGGTGGGGTGGGGTGGGGACTTGGTCATTTTGGGAGAAAAATAAAATTTTTCAAAACTGGTCAAATTTGGTATCAAATCAGAGCACTAAGTGAGCTGAGCAACTTTTGTCATAGAACTACGTATATATATACGTACCCAAAGTAGCTGTAGAGTGGTGGGGTGGGGACTTAGGCGATTTTGGGTAAAAGGGGTAAAGGTGACCCCTGGAGAATATCTCCATCCCTGCTTCAGGGACAAGGGGTGCCGGTGCTCATCCCCGGATACACAGCCGTAGAGTCAGGAATGTCACCTCAAATGATGACTACATCCGTGGAAGGGGGGGCCGGCCCTTCAAGGCTTTAAGCCCTACAGGGACTCCTGTTACCTTCCCACAATATATATATAGTGGTACCCATTTACCGACCAATTAAGGATGGATAGCTGGGTTGGCTAGAGCTCACGGCGAACCGATATGTGCTTAATCCCTTGCTCAAGGGGATTTGTGAAAGCTTTGTGGCAGTGGGGATTCGAACCTCGGACTATCGGATCCGAAGTCGAACGCCTTAACCACTCGACCGGCACGGCACTGTAGAGTGCTGTGATGGGGTGGGGACTTGGTCATTTTGGGAGAAAAATAAAATTTTTCAAAAGTGGTCAAATTTGGTATCAAATCAGAGCACTAAGTGAGCTGAGCAACTTTTGTCATAGAACTACGTATATATATACGTACCCAAAGTAGCTGTAGAGTGGTGGGGTGGGGTGGGGACTTAGGCGATTTTGGGTAAAAGGGGTAAAGGTGACCCCTGGAGAATATCTCCATCCCTGCTTCAGGGACAAGGGGTGCCGGTGCTCATCCCCGGATACACAGCCGTAGAGTCAGGAATGTCACCTCAAATGATGACTACATCCGTGGAAGGGGGGGCCGGCCCTTCAAGGCTTTAAGCCCTACAGGGACTCCTGTTACCTTCCCACAATATATATCTGGCTTACTTCTACTGGGGGGGGGGGGGGGGCCGGCCCCCCATTCGGCGACCTCCCCCCCCACTTCGAGTTTCCCCCCATAAAAAGCCCCCCCCCCCCCATAAATTACGACCTCCCCCCATAACCCCAAAAATTGCCATTTTAGACCAATTTTAGCCTAAATTTTCAAAAATTTTACCGGCTTCGCCGGGTTTTTACCTAAATTTTCACTATTTTAGCTTAAAAAACACCAAAAATTCGTTATTTTTTAGCGATTTTTAGCATTTTTTACGCAAAAAACCTAAAATTTTGTCAAAAAATATGCCCCCCCCATTTTCGGTGTGCCCCCCCCTTGGATGGGGGGGGGGCTTCGTCGAGCCCCCCCCCATATCGCCCCCCCCCATAAATTTTGGCCTAGAAGTAAGCCAGTATATAGTGGTACCCATTTACCGACCAATTAAGGATGGATAGCTGGGTTGGCTAGAGCTCACGGCGAACCGATATGTGCTTAATCCCTTGCTCAAGGGGATTTGTGAAAGCTTTGTGGCAGCGGGGATTCGAACCTCGGACTATCGGATCCGAAGTCGAACGCCTTAACCACTCGACCGGCACGGCACTGTAGAGTGCTGTGATGGGGTGGGGACTTGGTCATTTTGGGAGAAAAATAAAATTTTTCAAAAGTGGTCAAATTTGGTATCAAATCAGAGCACTAAGTGAGCTGAGCAACTTTTGTCATAGAACTACGTACGTACCCAAAGTAGCTGTAGAGTGGTGGGGTGGGGTGGGGACCGGGGACTTAGGCGATTTTGGGTGAAAAATAAAATTTTCAAAAGTGGTCAAACTTTGTATCAAATGAATGCCCTAAGTGAGCTGAGCAACTTATGTCATAGAACTGCACACCCAAAGTGGCTGTAGAGTGCTGTGGTGGGGTGGGGACTTAGGCGATTTTGGGTCAAAAATAAAATTTTTCAAAAGTGGTCAAATCTGGTGTCAAATGAAAGCCCGAAGCGAACAGAAGAACTTTCGTCATGGAACCATCCACCAAAAGTTGCTGTGTCGGATTTATGCCTTTACTTTCTCAACCGGAATTTAAAGATAGACATAGGCCCAACACACATATTATCCCCTTTTGTGCGGAGCATTTTTGTTACTTGTTTAAATATATATATATAACCCTAAAATTGCCCAATTTATGGCCAATTTTTTCGTCTTTGGCGCGACTGACTACCCCCTCCCCACCTTGACCCCAGTTGGGGGGGATTTGGGGGGGGGGTGGAAAAATGGCTGGGGGGGGTAACCCCTCCAATTACACCTATGGTATTATGAATAAATATTGCGTTTTTAAACCTATTTTTAGAGTTTTTAAGGTTTTAACTATTTCTAGCCAGTTCTTTCAAATTTTTTCGAAAAAGGGGAGGGGATCTGGCCATAAATGTAAGGCGGGGGGTTTGGGAGCCCCCAGCCATTTTCTCAACCACCCCCAGAGATTTTTGGGTGGGACGTCCATAGGTGTATATACCTTGAGAAAAAGTTGGGGGGGGCAGCCGAAATTAGGGTGGGCGGGGTCAGCCGTTTTGGGGTAGGGTGGGGTCCGGAAAAGTCGAATTTGGAGGGTGGATAAAAAATTGTTGGGCAAAAATTTAGAAAAAATTCGCTAAAAACACGTTATTGCCAAATAAAAATCAACAATATTTCTTCATTTTTGCTCATTATTCGAAAAAACTTAGATTTTTTGCAAACATTTCAAATTTTTCCAAAAAATTTCGAATTTTTAATAATTTTGAGGTTAAATTTTCAAAATTTTGACGGTGGGGTCTGGCAAATTTGGATGGGTGGGGTCTGGGATTTGGCCATTTGGGGGTGGGGTCCATAGGTGTAACGGAGATTTGGGGTGGGGGGCTCCCCCCCAACATTTTGGGGGGGGGCCCTCTGGAGACCCCCAAGGACCCCCCCAACCCTACCCAAAAAATTTTTCAATTTTTATGTCAAAAATCGCATTTTCAGCCGTTTGTAATACTAACAAACATCGAATCATGAAGTGATTTTAACATTAGACAGTAGTTTTAAACTCGAAAACTTGATTGTCCAGGTGTTTCTAAGTTCAAAAGAAGGCTAATATTCAGTCAAAAAGACCATAAAACTATTAAAAACGTGTATTTCTCGCAATAACAAGTAGACTTTAAGCCAAAAATTTGGACTTTTTGAAAATTTTTTCAAAATTTACTCTAAAAATACCCTATTTTTGGCCAATTTTCGCGACTACCCCCCCCCCCAGTTGGGGGGAATGTCCCCCCCAAATTTCTGGGGGGGGGGTTGAAAAATGCTTGGGGGGCTACCCCCCCCCACCTTACACCTATGGTGGGGTCTGCCTCCAAAATTTCTAGGGTGAGGTCCGCACTTTTCCATTCGGGGGGAAAGGTTCCCCCTCCCGCCCCCCCCCCGCAGGTACACCTATGGGGAAATCCCCCACCAACTGGGGAGGGGGTATAGTTTCCCAACCTTTGGGGGACCAAATATACATACCCCCCAGATTTTTTGACTTACCCTCCCCAACTTTTGGCTACCCCCCGAACCCCCCACCAACGATTTTTGGACCCAAAAAGATAGCTCAATTTGGTCGAAAAATGGTCATTGAAAAATTTTTCTAAAATTTTGACCTAAAATCGCTTTAAAACGGTGCAAGAACGCCTAAAACGTTAAGAACAAGCCTTATTTTGATGAAAAAAGGGCTAAATTTTGCATTTTTAGCCCTTTTTCGAAATTTCTGAGGTCCGAATTCTGGGAGGGGTTAGGGGGGGTACCCCCATCACATTTCGGAGGTCGGCCAAAATTTACCCCCCCAGACCCAAAGTTCCAGGGAAACTATGGAGGGGGAGGGGGGTTGAAGTCGAACGGCCAAAAATTGGGTATATAGTCGAGGAGGGTAAAACAAACACCGACAAAGAGGGGTAAGAAAAAACACCCCCACGGAGAACTCAATATATATATAGCAGGTAGAGAGACCTATAGCAAGGTTCACAAAAAAAATCAAAAATCGAATTTTTGCTGGCAATTTCGCAAATGAAGTCCGATCGAAAAACTTTTGGTACGTATGGAACGGTAGTGACCCCCTCTACATATGGTGCAAATTTCATGCCGGTAGCCCTCGTGTAGCGTGAGTAATAAAAAATTTTTGTGATTTTTTTTTGTGAACGAATTCACAAAAAAAATCACTCGTTCACAAAAAAAATCACCACCGGATCTGATCTCAGGATATAGCTAGGAAATTTTTCTTTTCATGCATAAATAGAGCATAGTCCATAGTGTTATTACGTAAAAAAATTTGGACCCCCAAGTTTTTTTTGAACAGGCTGAACTTCGAATTATGGTTCTCGGCCCCCGGGTCCAAAGTGGCTACCCAGACCAATGTGCTTGACCTTTATTATTGATACCAGGAAGCTAGGAATCCACTTATTTTGTGTTCTATTGCTCTAGTAAGCACAGAACAAACAATTTGGCGGAGTAATTTCGTATCTGGAATGGTCACGTGACTTGGCCTAGGGTCACGTGACCTGGGTCGGGGTCACGTGACTGACCAAAAATTTTATTTCAAGGTCCCAGAAGCCTAAAAACTCGCCTATATAGGTTTTTCGGTGCGTAGAATTCAAATTTGGCATTAGTTTTTAGGTAGCCTTTGCCCAGATAGGTGATCCTGACCACCCCCTGGGTCCGGAGGGTCCGTTCCGGCTCCATCGGCCGGACCGTCTGCCAGAGGGGTTGAGGTACCTAAAACATGCTCTATATAGGTTTTCCGGGTGGCTGAGCTCGAATTTGGCATTAGTTTTACCCTAGAGGTTGCCCCAGAGGCATTTTACAAAAAGTTGATAGTGATTTTTCTTTTGTGAACTTGTTCACAAAAAAAAATCACCCACCGGTGGCGAACCCAGAGGACCTGGCAGGGAATCCAATATATGGTTGGATAGCCTAGAGTTAGGACATGTCACATGCATAATATGGGGTACCTGCGCAAAGTCCATAGTGAGTACCAGCAAAAATTTCAATTTTGGTCCGGAGTTGTCCGAGGGTCCGATTTTGGGTGGGTCGACTATTTTGGGCACCCTAGTCGGAGGAGTTGAGCCTCGGCAGCCAAACTTACATATGTTGGGGTTGGGACTTGTGGCTATTACCATGCAAAAAATTTTCCGGCTGCGGCTTGTTGTTAGCCGTCTAGGTGGGTGATTTTTTTTGTGAATTTTCGGGGTGATTTTTTTTTGTGAACCTTGCTATAGTATAGTCAGAGGGGGGAAAAACAACGATTTTCGAAATAAGGTTATTACTCGCTACAGACTGTAGCTAGCCAGACGCTTTATATACCAGCATGTAGGGCTTGGCCTGTACTTTCTATACCACCAGTAAAATCAGCATTCGGTTGTACTTCTAGTAGGCTACCCTGAATATAGACCATCTTTTTTTTCCCCACAAGTGGGGGAAAAAAGATGGGGGTGGGGAAAAAAAAGATGGCACCAAATTTCGTTCCTTTACCACCATAGCAGCAGATAAATGGCATTTAAAGGCATAAAACGCAATATCTACTTCTAAAAACTCGTTGCCGGCAGCCAGGCTTAGTATTATCCATCGTAAATGCCAAACTTAGTAATGAGCCAATATTGCTAGGAAATTAAGATTTTTGGTCTACAAAATCTTATTTTTTCCGGTAATTTATAATTTAATCGCCTTTTGTGTTAACTTGCAATGATAAAATACACATTTTGCAATATTAACCCGCAAGAAATTGAGTGTTTTATTTATGATGGGTGGCAAAATCGCACAAAAGTGTTCAGGGGTCATCCATTTCGGGTGGAGTCTTTTGCATATCCACACTTGTGAAACTCTCTGGAATGTCCACAGTTCACAATATCACAAAAATATTGTTTATGGACCCTAATTTTCTTGTTATCTGCATGATTTACCCCCTGGGAATATTTGCCGGCATTCCTCCACAGGAGCAGGTCATATGGCTCTTTTCGGCAGCGGAAGGTCAATTGGGGGGTATAACAGTTCAAATGAGTAAACAATTAGTCGTTATTTTTGCTTAAATCAAAAAACGAAACTGCCGGCAAAAAAGTACACCGTTGTTTTCCCCCCTCTGGTGCAAAAAGTGTGGGGGAAAAAAGATGGTCACTATTTCTCAACCGTGTGACCTAGCGAAAATCCGACTAGCCCACGTTATAGAGCACATCCACAAACCCCTTCATGCACAAAATGACTCCTGTAACTATTACCAGTAAGTTGGCATAATCTTAGAAAATTTGGAAAATCCTTAGGTTTTTGGACAATTTTTGGGTGTCAACTTCGGACCCATGCCACACGAAGGCTCAATCGACAGGAACGGTTATTTGTATTATGATCTTAAAGTACAAGACTTGAACTTTCATATGCACGAGATTTTGTATCTCTATCTTATACCAGTCGAGCAGGGTGAGCCGTTGTTTTTTCCCCCACTTTGTCGGTGATGCTTTTTCCCCCCTCTGACTATATAGCGCAAATTAAAGGACGATCTTCATACAACAAAAGCATACCAAAAACATTGGTATGGGCCAAAGCAGTCGACTTTGATAGTGTTTCGAAGTTGACCTCTTCAAACCACCTCCTAAACCTAAGAATTCCGAAGTTTTGGTAAGCCTATTTCTAGAAACCTGTAAGGAAAACTTAGCTAGTCTTTTGCATAGGGGTATATGTCGAGCCCCTCTATCGATTGGTATAGACGGCAGCGTCCTACCTTTTATCCAGGCTGGGTACTGACATGTATTTTCTTACCCGCCAATTTTGACCCTCGGCGGGTAAAAAAATAACAGCACCCAATTTTTAAAAATTGTCCCATATGTCGTTCTGAGCAATTCTTATCGTCCTAAACGATAGAGCACGTCATGTTTAGTGATTCCGGTTCAAAAAATACACCCTAAGGGCATCAGATATATAGCTCGTAATTTAAGGATGAAAATTTGCTGCATCATCATGCCAGGTTTCATATGATGCTTTCAAGGCAAATTTTTCAAAAATTCAAAAAATTTATTGAAATTGCCATTTAATGCTAAAAATAACTGAAATAATGATAAATCATGACATTTGCAAGTGTTTTGGTATAATTGTAACTGTCTAAGCCGCTTATGCGGCTATATATCCGGTCATTTCATGTGTTGGCATCAATGTACCTGACTATGTTAGATAAGCAGCTTTCTACTGAAAACAAAGTGCACCATGTTATTTAGCATGGCCGAAAATATAGAAACAACCTTAAATTAGTGCTCGGCAGAATAACGAGGGTCACTTTTAGTACTGTTTTTTTCTTACCCGCCGGTGTTTTTTACCCGATCCGGCGGGTAAAAAAATAGTGATGGAGGTGTTTTTCTCTGGCAGCACGAATGATTCAGAAACGCTATATACCCCACTGGATTGCCGGCATGCCAAACTACAATTTGCACCATACTAGAGTTTTCTAGGGCTTATAGGGAAAAAGTAGGAGCCATATTTCCCCAGGCGGTTTTTTACCCTCCTCGACTATATATATATATATATATATATATATATATATATATATATACAAGAACAAAAAGTGCTCCTTCGTCGCATGTAAAATACATATGAGTCTTCGTAGGCAGGTTGTACATAATCAGAAACTAGCCTGTAAAATACATATGAGTTCCGTAGGGAGGTTGTAAATTAAGGAGAACAAGTTGCAACCGCTTAACATATGAGCCTGTCCTACAACGAGGCTCATATTGGCGTATGTCATAATACGAATAATTTGCAGATATGTATTTTACTTTTATATAAATACATACTGCATAAAGCTTTTCATTACAAATTATCCTTCACATAGCTTGTTGATCAATCATTATAATGTGTGTGTATGTGTGTGCATATGCTCAATACGGTACGCCATGAGGCGCTCTGACTCAGAGCCAAGTGGGAACGCATTCTGCCTGTGTATAATGTGAAAATGTTTCGAGAATGCATTAGGTGTATCGTGTACCACAGCGTATCGCGAAATATTAGGTGTGCCATAGTATTTCAGGAAACATCAGGTTGCATGTACAGTTCAGCTTGAGCAGTCGTAGTTCACTTCAGTCCATTTCTCAAGTCCATTTCTCACAACGTCTCTTCATTTTTTCCGTAATGAGGATAAAGCCGAGGTTCTTTAATGCAGCTTTAATGTGGAATGCACTGTGACGCCAATATGAGCCTCGTTGTAGGACAGGCTCATATGTTAAGCGGTTGCAACTTGTTCTCCTTAATTTACAACCTCCCTACGGAACTCATATATATTTTACAGGCTAGTTTCTGATTATGAACAACCTGCCTACGAAGACTCATATGTATTTTACACTGGGCTTATTCTAGTGGGGCACCCTTCCCCCCCCCCCAAAAATCGTTCCCCCCCCAAAAATCGCCCCCCCCCCCCAAACAAAGTGGGTGCCCCTTTTGGTACCAACTTTTGCCCTGAAAACATCGCTCAGCAGGCCAACTTTTCAAAAATTTTCCGGCTTCGCCGGAGATTTTTACTCGATTTTTGCCCTTTTCAACACTAAATCTGCTTATTTTTGCTATGAAAATCAACTTTTATAGTATATGCCAGAAAAATAGCGCTATTTTTAGCATATTTTTCGAAAAATTTTCGCCCCCCCAAAAAATTCCTTGCCCCTCGGACCTTTGGGGGGCCCCAAAGCCCCCCCCCAGAAAAAATCCCTAGAATAAGCCCAGTTACATGCGACGAAGGAGCACTTTTTGTTCTTATTTTCTATTATTTTATTACGTATGTATGCTCCTGAAGGTATGTATAGATAGCTTTCAACAGTAGCAAGCAAGCCAATCACAGCTCGTACCGCACCGCTTACACTCTACAGCCACTTTGGTTACGCAGCTCTATGACAAAAGTTGCTCAGCTCACTTGGGCTTTCATTTGATACCAAATTTTACCACTTTTGAAAAATTTCATTTGTGACCGAAAATCGCCTACCCCACCACAGCACTCCACAGCCACTTTGAGCATGCAGTTCTATGACAAAAGTTGCTCAGCTCGCTTGTGGCTTTCATTTAATACCAAATTTGACCACTTTTGAAGAATTTTATTTTTGACCAAAAATTGCCTAAGTCCCCACCCCACCCCACCAAAGCACTCTACAGCCACTTTGGGTACGCAGTTCTATGACAAAAGTTGCTCAGCTCACTTAGGGATTTCATTTGATACCAAATTTGACCACTTTTGAAGAATTTTATTTTTGACCAAAAATTGCCTAAGTCCCCACCCCACCCCACCAAAGCACTCTACAGCCACTTTGTGTACGCACTTCTATGACAAAAGTTGCTCAGCTCACTCAGGGCTTTCATTTGATACCAAATTTGACCACTTTTGAAAATTTTCATTTTTGACCCAATGACCTCCACCGACCTGACCCTCCAGATGGCAAAGTGGAACCAGCACAGCAAGATGGGTGGGTCAGACGGCAAAACGGATGCCAGGAATGAGCTGGGCGCACCAGAAAACCCCTATAGACAAAGTTTGGAGAGGGTATATACAGTTCTATATGGTGTTCCCGGAAGTCGGTACCGACCGGACCCTCCAGATGGCAAAGTGGAACCAGCACAGCAAGATGGGTGGGCCAGACGGCAAAACCGACACCGGGAATGAGCTGGGCGCACCAGAAAACCCCTATAGACAAAGTTTGGAGAGGCTAAGTAAAGCCTGCTATGGACCTCCGGGAAGCGGTTACAGATTTGACACCTCAGACGGTCAAGTGGAAACAGCCCAGCAACTTGGGTTACTCGGGCAGCAAAACTGCTAGCGGGAGTCGATTCTCCGTCCCAAAAAACCTTTGTATGCAAAATTTGGGCCACCCATGTACCAAAATAAGCGAAAAAATTAAGTTCAAAGTTCGACCCAAAATTCACCAACTTTGGCCGGCCAGTACCGAAAAATTACGCTCAGGGCCGGAAAATCATATAGCATTTGAACGACCCCGATATGTGTACTGTTTAATCATATGGTCAGTACTGCCCCATATATAGCCCAGTCTGACTTATTATGGCGCCTTTGAAGCATACTTTTTGGCCATTTTAGCGTTTTGGCCGACTTTGGCCCCCAGCCAAAAATTTTTTCCGGGTCCGGGAGGCATAAAAACTAGCTTATTTTGTTATTTTCGATTTGTACTACAAGAATATATATGAGTTTCATAGGCAAAAATTTTTCTATCTGTAGTTATTCAAGCTACAAAACCCCTTATGAGACATCAAAAGCGAGAAACCGGAAAAAGAAAAACACAATTTTCGTAAGCGATTTTTGGCGCAACTTTTTAACGGAAAGAGGTACGGGGATGAAACTTGGCAAGTATACTAAACTCGACACGTACAATTTTTTGCAGACTAATCTGCGCAGGATCTGCGCAGGAATCTGCGCAGCTTCTGCGCAGCCTTGTTTTACACGGTCATTCGACCATTTTCACTCATATTATAGGGGTCGCTACCGCGACCCCTATGATATATATATATATACATATCTTTAGGGTATATAAATTTTGCAAAATTGTATGGATCTGGTCTTATTGTGGGGGAGGGGCAAGCATAGTTTCCCTGGAACTTTGGGTCTGGGGGGTGGGGGGGGGGGGTAAATCTTGACCGACCTCCGAAATGTAATGGGGGTACCCCCCCAACCCCCCCCCACCCCAGAATTCGGACCTCAGAAATTTCGAAAAATGGCCAAAAAATGCTAAATTTTCTGTTATTTAGCCCTTTTTTCATCAAAATAAGGTCTGTTTTTATCGTTTTAGGCGATTTTGCACCGTTTTAAAGCAATTTTAGGTCAAAATTTTAGAAAAATTTTTCAAAAAATGAGCATTTTTCGGCAAAATTTAGCTACATAACTTTTTGGGTCCAAAAATCGTTGGGGGGATTGGGAGGGGGCATAGGTGTATATACGGTGGGGGAGGAGGTTGGGGGGTAGCCCCCCCCCAGTCATTTTTTCAACCCCCCCCCCCCAGAACTTTGGGGGGGGGGGGGGAGCATAGTTTCCCTGGAACTTTGGGTCTCGGGGGGGGGGGGTTAAATCTTGGCCGACCTCCGAAATGTGATGGGGGGTACCCCCCCCAACCCCCCCCCCAGAATTCGGACCTCAGAAATTTCGAAAAATGGCCAAAAAATGCAAAATTTTCTGTAATTTAGCCCTTTTTTCATCAAAATAAGGCTTGTTCTTAACGTTTTAGGCGCTTTTGCACCGTTTTAATGCGATTTTAGGTCAAAATTTTAGAATATTTCAAAAAATAACCATTTTTCAAACAAATTTAGCTAACTTTTTGGGTCCAAAAATCGTTGGGGGGTGGGGTAGCCAAAACTTGGAGGAGGGTAAGTCAAAAAATCTGGGGAGGGGGTAAATTTGGTCGAAATTTTTGGGGGGGGGATACCCCCGCCCCCCGCCCCCCCCCCCCAAAGGAAACTATGGGGGGTAGTCGCGCCGACGGCGCGAAAAACTGCCAAAAATTGGGCATTTTTATTTTTTAGAGTAAATTTTGCAAAAATTTTCAAAAATGTCCAAATTTTTGGCTTAAAGTGTCTATTATTGCGAGGAATACACATTTTTAACTGTATTATGAACTTTCTGACTCATTATTGACCTTATTTTGGACTTGGAAACATGTTGGCAATCAAGTTTTCGAGTTTAAAAACCATGTCTAATGTCAAAATCACTTCATAGTTGAATGTTCATTGGCATTAGAAACGGCTGAAAATGCAATTTTTGGCATAAAAATTGAAAAAATTTTTTGGGGGAGGGTTGGGCATAGGCACTAGCGTAGATACGGGGCGGGCGGGGCGGGCGGCCGCCCTCCCCGAAATAATGGCTTTGCCCCCCTGAAAATTCGGGCAAAAGAAAAATTTTACGCCCGCGCGGAGCGCGGACGTTTAATGTGATTAGAAACATGCACAAATTGTACATTAATGCTTCAAAATAGCTCAACATTGATGCATTTTCTACACCATTAAATATTTACATTATCACAATTATTATTTTTCATTAAGCATGCTAACGAATGTTTGTATATATATATATATATATATATATATATAACTAGTTGCTTTGCAGTTTTGCTGTTAAATATCTGCGTTATTCCCAACATCTCAGCTTCGGCATAATTGGTTGATATGATCAGGATACGCAGTTCTTAATGGGAGCATCCTAATAGTTTGAGTTTTCGGACAAAACAGTAAACGTAGAAAATAGCAAATATATAAAGGTGCGAAATGTTGTTAGACAATTGATAAATCATTGTAAAGAATTAAATGTTTCAATAGCGTTTAATGGCGAACTTTAAAAATTTTCTCAACTTCTGGGGGGCTCTGCCCCCCAGACCCCCCGTTTGGAACTTGTGTACCTATTATAATTAGACCTCTGCTAGTTTGCTTTACTTTAACTTGGTTTACCTGCTTTGTAGTTCTGTTATTAACTGCATTATTCCAAACATGATCTGCCTTCAACGACGGATAATGGATATGCTTAGAATACCCTGTTCCAAATGGGAGCATCTTAGTCTTAGTTTTCGTACGGGATTGTGGAAGTCAAAAATTTAAATAGGTAGCAAATTAAACTACAAAATTTAGTTTGGGAACTGATAATATACAATGCAAAGAATTCAATGTTTCAGCAGCGTTTTAACGGCAAAATTTAAAAATTTTCTCAACTTCTGGGGGGGCTCCGCCCCCCTGACCCCCCGCTTTGGGTTTTTGCGTGCCGCTTTCGGTTATAACAGCATTAAGCTATGTATATATATGTACTGAACTAGAAAACTTATATTAACAGGTAAAGTTACAGCATATGTAGCGTGCATACAATTATTGCGCAAAAAATGAAATTTGCCCCCCCCAGCCTTCGGTCAACACCGCCCCCCCTGAAAATTTTTCGTACCTACGCTACTGGGCATAGGTGTAAGGTGGGGGGGGGGGGGTTGGGGGGCAGCCCCCCCAAGCCTTTTTTCAACCCTCCCCCAAAACTTTTTGGGGGGGGACGTCGCGCCGAAGGCGCGAAAAATGGCCAAAAATTGGGTATTTTTTGGGTAAATTTTGTAAAAATTTTCAAAAATGTCCAAATTTTTGGCTTAAACTGTTTATTATTATGAGAAATACATGTTTTTAACTGTATTATGGATCTTATGACTCAATATTGTCTTTATTTTGGACTTGGAAACACGTTGGCAATCAAGTTTTTGAGTTTAAAACCACTGTCTAATGTTAAAATTACTTTATGGTTAGATGTTTTTTATCATTAGCAACGGCTGAAAATGCGATTTTTGGCATAAAAAATGAAAAATTTTTTTGGGGGAGGGTTGGGGGGGGTCCTGGGGGGGGGGGGGTTGGGGGGGGTCGCCAGAGGGGGCCCCAGCCAGAAAATGTTGGGGGGGGAGCCACCCCCACCCCAAAACACCGTTACACCAATGGGGTTGGGGTGGGGGGGTCCTGAGGGTCTCCAGAGGTGCCCCCCCAAAAAAGTTGGGGGGGGGGGGGTTAAGTCAAAAAATCGGGGAGGGGGTAACGTTGGTCGAAAATTTTGAGAGGGGTACGTACCCCCCCCCCCCCCCCAAAACCCAACCCCCCAGAGGAAACTATGGGGGCAACGCAAGCGGCGCCATGAGCTTTTTTGGACGGGGGCCCGACCCTAAAATTGAAATCTGACGACCTCTTTTTGGGAACCCCAAAAGTTTCGGTAAATTTCGGCAATTTTTACCGCAATCTCCCGGAAGATTTCTAAATTTTTGATAATTTTTTCGATTTCTAGCGAAAACTAGTTTTCTCATGAAATTTCATGAAATTTTCTGCAAATTTGGATAAATTTGAAAAATATTTTCATGAAACATGGTGGTCTGACACGGACACCCCAAAGGGAGGGGCCCAAAGTCCCAAACCGCAAAGGAGGGGGCCGGCATCTACATAGCCAGTAACGAATACAATAACATTCACATTCACGATGAAATATCCCCCCCCCCCTTCGGAGTTCCAAAACAACGCGGTCAAGCAAGCCAGTCAATAATTACTGAAATTTTACGATTCTATATATATAGCGCAAACCACATGGTTAATTGCATTAGATAGTTGCTTGTATATTGTAGTAACTCGTGTAAGCATCACAAAAAATATTTCCACAAATAAAAAATTTAACCATGCTGGGGATCTCATCCGTCACTTGTCTCAGATTACTATTTTTATGCTCGACTCAGCTCATCCAAGATGAGCGGACGGAAACGTACTAGGCGAATCTAAGGTGTTTTATGCAGTGTTTTGGAACGCTGTAATTATCGCAGTTTTGGAGTCGAAAGAGATATATAGAGTTAATTCACATTACTTTACGAAACTAGCGAGACAGCTTAGTATTCTTGCATACCAGCAAAATGTAAAATATGGGTAGAGCTAGGGAATTAAACCACAGAGCTCACACACCAAATTTTACGTGAGACTGAGCGCAATGAACGCTGACCGACGACTGCAGGTGGAGATCTTTAGTCCAGGCGGCTCTTATCCACCGACTTTCCTCGTCAAAGGGGGAACAGGCGATTTTTGTGGGACGCCAACGGGGCGCCAAACAAAATGGGGGACACGCACAAAAATTAAACTCAGTTATAAATCAGCTCCGGGCTATTCCTAGAGCGCTACCTAGTTAGCAAAAGAGGACCGAACTAGTTAAAATTAGTAAACAAACTTAAGGTGGTGATTCCTTTTGGTGCTTTCTGTTAGTTTACGGCACAAACCAAGTCGGAATTTTACGAAACTTTCCAAAAACACTTATTTTAGCGTTCTAACACCCTCTGCGCAATCCCGGTTCAAAAATTCAACATTTGCGTTCAAGTCGGTTTTAGCCAATTTGTGACAGTTGAACAGCAGCTGCATAGTTGTAACTACATTCATTCGAAAGATCTCGTTATGCTCTACATTTTTGCTTTTTAAAGTAGCCTTCTAGCTTTTCGCTATCGTGAGATATAACCGATTTTCTTATTTTGGCATTGAAAACTTGTCATTTCTGGAGAAATCAAATAATCCCTTATTTCTCGAGCTGCACATGCCGCAATATCAAACCAAGGGTATCATTTTAAAGGCCCTACAGAGGCCAATTATCTGCGACATGATCGTTATCCAATTGCTATCCTACTAGCTGTAGTTTTAAAAAATGTAGTTTTTTCAAAAACACGACCAATTTTTTTCTGGGGATTGTGGAGCATTCCCTATGCAATGTGAAGGACTGCCATTTTGCAGATGCGTTCTGTACTAAATTACCCCGAGACCCTTTTTTAGTTGCCCCCATTGCGGCTTTCTAGCGAACATGGTCGCTTGCCAAAGTTTGGAAAAGTAGACAAAATCCAGGTTGCGCATACCTTTTTGCTAATTTCTCCACAACGAAGAGCGATTTTTCAATAATTAAAAAAGGGTCCCCAGCTATTTGACAGATGTATCGATTGATATAACCGACGTCTCCCGAAAAAATTTATTTCAGCCTGCAAAAAATCCGGAAAATTATTTTCCTTCTAAAATACAGTAAAATAATTTCGAAAAACCAAAATTAATTTCATTGTATTCATTAAAAAGAGAAAATTTAAAGCTACAGTTTGATGTTAAGATGGGTTTCTAACTCCAAATAATGAATGAGTAATAACGTTTCAAAGTTGATGACACCAAAAGGAATCACCACTTTAAGGTGGTGGTATCGCTTTGTGTAAATTCGACCCTACAAGCTTCAGTTCTTTATGAAAGTTCCTGAAACTTTCCAAATACATTATTTTCGTGCTCTTTAACATTCTGGGACCAGTCCCGGATTTCTAAGTGTAAAGATAAGAAAGTTTTGGTTTTAGCCCTTATTCTCTCAGTACATAGTAGCTACACCGGATTGGTTGTTATGGCTGGAAAGAGCGCACCAAAATGAACATTTTTGCTTTTACAACTTTTGAGCTGCTTTTACAACTTTTGAGCTACCTCTAGTGGTTAAGGCAGTATAAGCCAAAAACGATTTTTGGGGTCAAAAAATGGCCATTTTTGACGAAATCAGTGTTTTCAAAATTAGCGCCAAATCTTACAGACAATTTCGGCTTATTTATACTGAATCGATATACCGTCCAATTGCCCATTTTATCAATACCTATTCGCTGGAGTTCGTTACTTTATGCTAAGAAATTCGCCGAAAAACCATTTTGGCAAAATTGCGATTATTTTGTTTTGAACATTGATTTCTCAAAAACTGCCCAATGGATTCGCGTGCTTTTTGGCTGAATGAAAATTCGCCCTATTGCGGAGGGAGATTTTTCTTGGTTTGAGTTAAAACTTCTCCAATTGTGAGAAAACTGAATAGAAAGTTGCGAAATTTCGTGTCATCGCGCATTTGCCGGATTTTCTGGAGTACTGAGACTTGTTGAGCCAAATCCAAAAAAATGTCCCTCGGCCCACATGTCCTTCGTATCATGGCACAAGAAAAAATTTTGGCCGATTCTACAGTTTTGAGAAATCGATGTTCAAAAATTTTTTATTGTATATTCAGTCTGTCAGATGTCAGCATGTCGGAAGTTTTTTGTTATTTTTTGCCAATTTTGCTAGTTCGTAAGCTCATGTTAATGTACAGATTATAAGCTTTAAAACTATGTATAAAGCTCTTTCCAACTCCCAAAATTGCGAAAGTTATAGCGTTTCGAAAAATCACCACAAAAGCACTCCACAAAAGGATACCAGCACCTTAAGTTAAATTAGCGAACGACAACTGAACAATTTAATAGGGGGACAAACAAGGGAGTTAATACAGTGAAACCCGTCTGGGCTACCCAGAGGGGGACAAGCAAACAGCGGGCTACCCGCAAAAATAGACAATAACAACAATACAAAGGTGGTGATAAATAAATGGGGGAGGAAACCAGCAATCAACAAGGGAAAGGAGGGGGACCAACAAAAATGAGGGGAGGGAAATTAGCTAGTAAAAATAGACCCGGGGGGACGGGGGCAACCCCGCAAATTAGGAAGGGGAAGGAGAGGGGAGAGTTAAGAGTTAAAAGAAAATGAAGTGAAAAGGGATTAGGGATCAAGAAGGGGGTTAGCAAAAAGGAATTTAGGTTAATTTTTAATTAAGAGGAAAAACACACAAACTTACTCTTTAGGTGTAGGAATTGCGAGAGGCGGGGCCCCAACTTTGAAAACCCGACCGTGTAGTAGCTCGAAAAACTCCCAACTGAAGAGAGGGTGACGTAAGCGTTAAAGGAGAATTTTGTTATGCGTTGGGAACGGGAGGGTCTATCTTTGCTAAGCCAAACTAATTGCAATGTTAAGTTCACGCTCATAATTGGGAAAAATAAAGGGTTTGTACGACTTTTAGAAACTGAGCATTAAGTTAGCACTGCACATTATTTAAAGGAGATTTTTACGTACAAAACAATACAAAATCATCGGGCTTCCCAACAATTATAATAACATAATATTTAAGAGGAATTTGGGGGATTTTTAGGGAGTTTTAGGGAAAAACTACGAAAGTTAAGGATTAAAAGGGACTTGGAAAGGGGGTGATAGCGGGGACGCTATTACCCACATTACATAAATACATTTGAACATAACATTGAACATTTCTTAAAATAGCATAATCGGCCAACCTTTTCTGTGCTTGGACATGGCGGTTGTTTGGACCGAATTATATTTTCAAATTTGGCTCAATGTCTATGATTCTACGGCGACTCGAAATTTCACAACTGCTCCAAGAAAAATGACCTTCCGCAATTCATCTAGCCAAATCTCTGGCAATAAAATCCTGCCTGCAGGCGTAAGAAAAATTCCGTTCCGACGAGATGTTGATTTAGCATAAATAAAGAAATCTGGCTACTGCAACTTCAGTATGTCCATGTAGAATGCTAACGATGTTTGTGCTTGTGTGATTAGGGGGAGGGCTCTTCTTCACTGCACTAACCGAGCCTCAACCATAACGTTTGGTGTTCGGTCGACAAACATACCCCGTCTCCGTTTGGGAACTAAGTAGATATAAGAGGTCCCCGTTTGGTGGGACCGGTAGCCAAAAACGCCATTGAGAACGCCATAGATATTACGACTAAACAAATGGAGCATCTCGTACGATTGAGAACAGATGAACAAACTTTCTCTGTTTTCCTCGCAGAAACGGTCACGGTACATGGACGTACCGAAGCAGTTCTTCCAGGTCAATTTTGTGCGCAATCCCCAAGCACTCGTCGCAGAGAAATCCTGATCGATAGCTCGGAAATACCATCACTTGCGGAACGGCGCCTGTACGGTGCTAGATCATTAGTGCAATCCACGAACGGTGACACCCATGTTCCTGTTCGTGTGGTTAATCCTTCGACCGCACCAATTACTCTGATGAAAGGATCTCGGATAGGACAAGCCCACATGCTTGCTGAGGATGACTTGGTTTTACCTGTGTTCTCTACCTTTGCAAGTGATCACCCTCCTCCAAAATCCTCCTTTCAGTTTGACCTGACTAACTCCGATGCTACTACTCTTCAGAAGAAACAGTTAACCAGTCTTCTCCAACGGAATTCGGATGTCTTCGCCCATACCGACGAGGACCTTGGCCAAACCTCGACGGTAAAACATGTAATTTCCACTGGTGATGCTCAGCCGATACGACAGGCACCATACCGTGTACCCCTCACGCAAAGGGACAAGCTTCGGGAACATATAAAATCATTGGAACGCCGTGGAATCATTGTAAGATCTTCTAGCCCCTGGGCCAGTCCTATCGTTATCGTTAAGAAAAAGGATGGATCCGACAGATTTTGTGTCGACTACCGGAAGCTCAATTCTGTTACCCGTAAAGACTCTTTTCCCTTACCTAGAATCGATGATCTTCTTGACACTCTCGGTAAAGCAAAATACTTCTCATGTCTCGACCTGGCTAGTGGATATTGGCAAATTCCAATGGATCCTGAGTCTCGAGAAAAGACGGCGTTTACCTCTCACTGTGGCCTTTGGGAATTTAACGTCCTTCCATTTGGACTGTGTAATGCCCCCGCCACTTTTCAAAGGCTAATGGAATTTGTGTTAACTGGTTTGAATTGGCAGAAGTGTCTCATTTATATTGACGATATCCTCATATTTTCTGACACTTTTGAGAAGCATTTGAATGATATAGATGAAGTTTTCGGACGTCTCCGAGAGCACGGTCTGAAGCTCAAGCCTCAGAAATGTAGTTTCTGCATGAAAGAAGTGCCCTACCTGGGTCACACTGTTTCTAAACATGGCATCAAGCCCGATCCCACGAAAGTGGCCTGCCTTAAGACGTACCCAGTGCCGAAGGACGTCAGTAGCCTCCGCCGCTTTATTGGATTAGCCACTTATTACAGACGTTTCGTGAAGGATTTTGCACGGCTTGCAGCTCCTCTGACTGCTCTCCTAAAGAAATCTGAACAGTTTCAGTGGACTGAAACATGTCAGCATGCGTTCCAGTCCCTCATTGACAAACTCACGTCTCCACCCATTCTGGCCTATCCTGACTTCCGGAAGACCTTTATCCTTGAATGCGATGCCAGTGATTTCGCTCTGGGTGCTGTGCTTGGTCAAGAGAGTGAAAATGGCGCGGTCAGACTCATCGCCTGTGCGTCGCGCACACTCCGTTCAAACGAGCGAAGGTATGCCAGTGTTGAAAAAGAGGCGTTAGCTATTGTCTTTGGCACACAGTACTTCCGCTGTTACCTGTACGGCAGACGATTTGTTGTGAAAACTGACTGTATTGCCTTGAAATGGCTTATGAGTGTTCGTAACCCTGCTCCACGACTAGCACGATGGTGCATTGCTCTGCAGGAGTATGATATGGTGATCCAGCATAAACCTGGCAAGGCGAACGCTAACGCGGACGCATTGTCGAGGGTTTCCGTGCTGGCTGTGGCAGTCGATACTTTGGATGACGTTGGGGCTCGTCAACTAAACGACGCAGAACTGAAGCAAATTATCGAGCGACTGGAATCGGACCCAACACAAACGGAAGGAGATTTTGCACTTATTGATGGAATTCTCTACAGGGTTTCTCAAAAGAACAGGCGTCATGGAAACAGATTACTGCTCGTTGTTCCGACCGATATGCGAGAGACGATTCTCCGTGCATGTCATGACTGTCCTCTGTCAGGACACTCTGGATTTCCCCGAACCTACCAACGAATGCTTAAGCAGTACTATTGGCCAAAGATGAAACAGGATGTTAGCCAATGGTGTCGAGCTTGTGATTTGTGTGTTCGTCACAAACGGCCACTGCGTAATCCCAGAACACCTCTGAAACCTATCCAGCCCACCGGACCTTGGGACCGCTTAGCTGTGGACATCGAAGGGCCCTTGCCGCTTACCTTCTCTGGTAACCGGTATATTCTCACTGTGATCGATACCTTTACTAAGTATGCAGAGGCTCTACCCTTGCCTGATTTTAAGGCAGAGACGATAGCTAAAGCTTTCGTGAATGAGATCATCTGCCGGTATTCTGCACCTAAAGAGCTTCTTTCAGATAGGGGAAAAAGCTTCCTTAGTGAGGTCGTGTCTGCAGTCAATACTTACTTTCAGGTTCATAAGGTTGACACATCTCCTTATCGACCACAAACCAATGGAGTGTGCGAACGACTTAATCAGGAGATACTCAAAATGGTATCGATGTATGCTGCTGATCATCAGAAGGACTGGGATGAATGGCTTCCCTTAGTCATGTTCGCATATCGCACGAGTTATCACTCAGCCACGAAAGAAGCTCCCTTCTTCTTGCTCTTTGGAAGGGATCCTGTGCTGCCCATGCAACCGGTACGAACATTGTCCCCTCTTATCTTATCTGAGATAGAGGACTACAAGATAGACCTTCCTCAGCGGCTCGCAGAAGCCTGGTCGTTTGTTCAGAAGAATCTTGAAGATGCCCAAGCGAAGACCAAAAACATCTATGATCAGACAGCAGTTCCCCATTCCCTGAGGATTCAGGATCGCGTGTATTTGCGAAATATACCTGTTCTGCCAAAAGGCCTAACCCCAAAATTTGCAGATAAATTTACGGGTCCTTTTCGTGTCATTGCCTTGTCTGATGATCATAAGCGCGCGTGTCTGCGAAATCTGAAAAATCCTCGCGCGTCTGTTTCGTGGCATCACGTGGATAACCTGACGCGTCATGTTCCCACCTTTAGCCTCACTCTTCCAACCAGCGAAGAACTTGCTGATGCTACCCCGGAAACTCTGTCTCCACCAGTCAATGGCAACTTGTCCAAATTATCGCCTCAAGGATACGACCAATCAAGAGGATTGATGGACCAGCAGTCAAGTTCAGATGATCAGGCTGGTGGTGATCATGACCGTTCATCGCGAAACCCTATCGACGACGACGAGCAACCTCAGCAAACCCGATATAATCTGCGTGCCCGTCGGCCACATTGTGTTTTTCTACTCCATGCAATTTTCCTGTTTTGTCATTGTCTGAATAATACTGTTCTTGCCTGTCATGACTCAATAAATACATTTTGTGTTCTCTCTGTCTTCGCTCAGGCTAAGGCATTCTACGCTGTACAGAACCATGATTTTGGGTTTAACTCTTTCGGGGTTTGTTCCAGGATGCCATCAACGTCAGACTATTCCACTGTGAATCATTACGACATCTTATCGCCTTATAGCCCTAGGGCCTACCTGCGGCTTGGCATGCAACTGTATAATGCAGAACAGCTATTCCAGGTTGTTGAATCTCGCCAGACAGGGCATCCAGATCTTGCTGAGGCCAAAACGGAAGATACGTACCTCCTCCACCCTGATTTTCTTCTTCGGGATTACCCTTCCTCCCCCGATGCCAAGTCTCTCTTTCCAATCTATTGGGTTCGCTCCCGTTGCAAGGTCCGCCAAACGATTTGGCAGCTTTGCTCTCAGCAGCGGCCTCAGTTTCGCTCAGCCCTCCGTCATCACCCCACTGGTGCGGAATTTCTGTTCGCGAAACCTCCGACGGTGAATGAGTATCTGTGGACAACTGGCGAGCGCAAGAGTAAGCTGCTCAGATGCCCGACTCAATTTCCTGGGAAGAACTTTCTCAGTGAGGTGGTTGAAACTGTGCAGCTGGCTCTTGCTACCAACCGACCACCCCCTCTCCAGATCCAAGATTGGATTACTACGGATCAGACACCATCGTTGGACCCCCGCTATGGTTTCCTGATCCTTGGTGATTCCCTGCTTAAACATCTTGCCTGGGTGGAATCGGGCTTGCCTGTTGTTCAGGGCGGATGCCATTTCCACCACGTTCCTGATCTGCTGAAGCTGGTTCCTCATGACTGCTTTCAGCACATCATCATCCATGTCGGAACTCTGGAGGTTACTACACCATCAAACGCTGCAAAGCGATACTTGCATAAGATCTTCAATCTGATCGGTCACCGCCACTCGTCTGTTTGGTGGTCTGCTCCTCTTCCAGCTCAAAAGCTCGATCCCACTGAGTTGGACCGTTTTAAGTCTTGGTTGAATCGCCAATGCCGCAAGGCAGGTATCAACTACATCGATCCAGCTCCTCGATCAAATAATCCTCTCAAGAATAGTGACTACTACCCTGATAAGCTTCATATCAAACCCAGCGGGATGCGGAAACTGTTGCAAGCCTGGGAGACGAAAATCCCTGCTCTTCGACTCTGTGATCGTGGTATCTTAGCCGGTCAGTACAAACAAGCTCTGCGTCCCGGCCATCCGGATACCTACGTGGTTGCTCAGAGATACAATCCTTAAATTCCTAATCACACGGTGAACGACGACTTAACAGCTTGGATTATTTACATTATTCTTGTTCTTATTTTATTTTTGCCTTACGTATTTAATTATGCCCTTATTCTGAATTTGCGACAACGCACATATTATTTTCCTTGATTTTGCGACAACGCATATTTCTTTCAATTCCTGTTTTCTGATTTCGGCGTAAAGTGCCCTCCCCAGAGATCCATCTTCCTTTGTTCTGACTACAACGAGGACGTTGTCCAATTTTACCGGAGGCGTGTCAGCAACTTTCTCTCCTCATTGTTTTGACTGTGAATATTGAAGCCTAGAACTTTTAGAACTTTTAAAATGTGTTGACTCAGTTTTTTAGAACCGAACTTTGAATTGCTCATTCGAGCGTGTTGTCTGTTACGTTTATCTTGCTTGGTAGGCTAGTAAAGTGTAGGATAGGCACTCTGCTGACAGATATTGCAAATATCACGAAAATACGCATATTTCAAAGTGCATTAGCAGGCCTCTTCTTTGTTTTCACAAAAAGTCTTACAAGAACTTTAAAAATTAAATAATGTCAGTTAAAACCTTGACATATCAAATCTCTCCTGCTACTACAAGACCGTTTTTTTTGATCTTTTATAAGATAGACTAGAATCATTTGAGCTGGCTATATACTTGATGTTTGCGGAGTCTGAGAAAGTAGCTAGAATACTATGTCAAGGCTAGACTGCACCCCATTAAACGAGGTATGAGATTTAATAAGTATAACCTGTCGTCACTGAAAGATAGGCGAAGACAACCCTGTGCGAATTTGAGTGATACTTTGATGTCGCCCTTGATCTGACAAAAGGACCTAACTGAAAACTCAAAATTTAAAGTTATGGCCTTTTGAAAATTTCAGTAAAGAAAAAAACTTGTTTGTGGATTTATGTTGGTTTATTTTCGCAAACTTTTTAGTCATTCTTATTACTGAAATATCTCCGGTTCGGACAATACGTTTTTCTGTCTTAGCCGTTGGGTTCTGTTATTTTGGTAATTTATTTACTAATTACTTTTCACTTAGGTTTCTTTGCCATACCAAAATTTTCTCCTTGACACACAAAATTATTTGCCCTAACTGCAAAATTTCTTCAAAAAATCAAAAAATCCGACGGCCGTAGCTCTCACTACTGCCTCTTTCGACTAACCTCTATCAATGTAAGCTTTACTGTGCGCATAACTATGGTCCGACATAACAGTTTCTAGAAAGAAAAGTATGTATTCAAGATAAATAATGTATTCGCATAAATAAAACAAAAAGCCGGAACAATATTTGGATTGACTGGTTTTTGAGAATTAAATGCAATTCCAAACACAGCGGACAAGAAAAGCTGCTAACATTGCGTTCGTTATTAAAGTTAGCGTTATTTTGTCAAAAAGGGCATTTCTGTTAACGCAGTAATTTAAAACTAAGTAAACAGCATTTGCTGTTTGCAAGGAACTGTTACTGTTTGCTGGATCATTAATAGTTAAGCATTTTACAGGAAACATTAGAAGAATGTAAAATTTGATGGCAAAAAGACCTAAGTAAGCCAGAACAAATATCAAATCAGTGAATGTGTAGTGTGCAATGTGTAGAAATCATAGTGTGTCAAAATGACTTATGTGACTTAGGTCCCTGAAAGAGACCAGTTATCACCATTTCTGAACATAGTGCCGAATGACAAATGGCTTTAACTTCTTCGTTTCAGCTCGTACAGATACGTCCTTTTGCCAGATTAAACTCAGCACATAAAGAAACCTAAATCTGCAAAAAACGCCATTTCGGCCGTTTGGTCTAGTTAGGTCCTTTTGCCAGATCAAGGGCGATGTATGCGCAATGAAACTACAGTTACGATAGTCAAGCCTACAGTTACGGGTTACCGAATGCGTAGAGAAATAGAAATTTAAAGATGTTGCCAATTCCTTTAGCAAAGCAAAGCTATGCGATCCCACCTCATGTATGCTTGCATGCGAACGCATATATAGTATTGTAAAGCTTAACGTTGTAACGTTCGTTGCAGTTTTGCCAGCAAAATTGCAACCGTCAGACAGAGTGTTTGGGCTTTTGCACAAACGCTTTATAATAGTTGAATTGCATAATAATTACATAGTTGAATAATAATTCCGTAGTATCTGTATCTAAAGGGACTAGGAAAGAGATGCACAGCGGTTGTTTCAAGATTACAAGTGATAAATTCCTTTGTCTTCTATTCTTTTCGTTTTAGAAGGTTTCAGGTTGCAGGTTTCAAATTTAACCTACTCCCACCGTGAATTTTTTCACCATTGAACTAATTTGCAGCCAAACTACTATATAACTATTCGTGTTGGCGGCATACTGACTGGAATATCCAGTAATAAAATTCAAGATAAGTTGAAATTAAGTTTTTTGCAATTTAAATGTCTTCAGTGTCAATTAGCGTCAAGACAATCGACATGACGTATAAAACTTCAATTTGTAATCGATTCCACCGGTTGCTTGTATTTTATTAAGCAAAGCTAGTATTTAGACGGAAGATATGCATATTGACTGGATTGCGCAAAGTATAAGGTACCGAATTAGTTAACAAGACTGCGTTGCATCTACAAAACCAATTGAATCTGCAGTTGTGCGACTTTTCATGAGTCCCAACCGGATGAATACACAAACAGTTGTTTTATTTTTATATATCAGTCTGGATAAGGGCCAGTGTATGTTTAGTACTGTGTCCTATTATTGTTGATTTTTATTTGTTTTCGCGGAAAACGCGTTATTTCATGACAACGGGGAAGAGACGATAGCCAAAACAAACTTCAAACTTTTGAAACTTAGTAATTGTAGTATTGTAACTTTCATTTAACTTTAACTTGAAGGATGCCCACTAAATTATTATCCAAATTATAGCCAATTTCAATTGAACTATTGAAGATATTTTTAACTTTACAGGTTCCGGCGGGTTTAAGTTTTTTCGCTTAGTACCACGCCCCAGTCGCTTTCGTATGTAGGGGTAGTGCCTGACCCAATTTTGTTTATGTTGATGGGAGTGAGGCCTAGGTCTGGCGCTGAATAATTGCTGCATGCAGTTATCCGAGGCGATATCAAGGATACTGCCGGGGCAAAAACGACAACGCTGCTTTCACGCCGCTGACATAAATCGTATCATTCACACAACTTGACTTGACAAATTTGACAAATTGACTTTAGTGATTAGTGCGTCTATCAAAAGAGTTTGATCACACCGTGTAGACAGAAGTCACGTTTTTGTCCATCACAAACTCGCACTAGCACAAAGTCGGGGACCAGTGACCACCTAGGGAACTGTGTAAGCCAAGTCACAGCTGTTCAGCACAAAGTCCGGGAACAGTGACCACCTAGGGAACTGGGTGGCCAAAGTCACATCTGTTCAGCACAAAGTCCGACTTCAGTAGCCGACAGTCCGGTTCCGTCAGCCAAAGTCTGTTCCCAGTGGACAAAGTCTGCTCCCAGTGGAGGAAGTCTGTTTCCTCTGGACAAAGTCTGTTTCCACTGGACAAAGTCTGTTTCTTCTGGACAAAGTCCGCGCTGAGTGGATAAAATCCAATACGAATAAAAGCAGTTCGCAACGAGTAGACAAAGGCTACATGCTCTGTATATCCACCGTCGCAGACTTCCCAAATGCATGTAAGCTGGTGAACATTGGAATTAGTAGTTACTATGCTGATTGCAACTAGTTGGTCGTTTAAATTTAGGCTGCTGCTCATTGCAAATCGTTTATATTGTACTAGCTTATCTTTTCCGTGGCTTGTGCTCACTGCAATAATCGTTTATACTGGAGTGATCTTTGTTGTCTGCACTGCAATGGTTATGGTATTATCATAAATTGATCAAACGAGTCACAGCGTTCAGCTTAGAATTGCGTTTGAGAAATGGCCGTTCGCGACGGCCCCACAAAAACTGCGAAACGTGTCGCAGCGTTCGGCTTAGAATGCTTAGAATTGCCTTTGGCTGACAGAGTCCGATCCGGATGGACCAAGTCCTTGCTGGGTAGCCACTGTCCATCGCCAATAGCTAAAGTCTGGACCGGTCGGCCAAAGTCTGCACCGGGCGGCCAAAATCCGGACCGGGCGGCCAAAGTCGGCACCGGGCGGCCAAAATCCGGACCGGGTGGCCAAAGTCTGTACAGGGCGGCCAAAATCCTGACCGGGTGGCCAAAGTCCGGAATGGGTGGCCAAAGTCTGCTCCCAGTAGCCGAGTCACACACAACTAGCCAAAGTCCTATGTGGGTGGCTCAAGTCACGGTTGGTCAGCACAAAGTCCGGGACCAGTGACCACCTAGGGAACTGGGTAGGCCAAGTCACGGCCGGCCAGCACAGAGTCCAGGACCAGTGACCACCTAGGGAACTGGTTGGCCGTGCTCCTGTGACATCTGTCTGCACGGTGCGATCAAACTCTTTTGATAGACGCATAGCACTGTTTTCATTGTTTCACAGAAAAGGAAATTTTTAAGCACCTATGTTGGTTGTAGAGCCGACCTGTCCAGGTGTGTGATAAGCTGTTTTCTGCCGTCTAGGGATCCAGCGATCATGATGTTTCTGGCAAGGCACATGCCGTATGAACATGCAAAAATAGGCGATTATTTGGCGTATTATTGAGATGAGGTTATTTTGCCAATCAGTTCAGATCTAATATCATTAGTACCACCTTGCCTTGTTATTAATCTTGAGAAGTTAGTGACTAAAAGAGATATGTATTCTTTTTTGTGTGGCTTCTGTTTTCTTCGTCGTCGTGGCTTAAAAGTATACATAGTATATAACAAAAATATGGTCTAGAAATTTTGTAGCAGAAAAATAGGTCATAATCGCATTGGAAAAAGTAGGACTAGTCCGGAAAATTGGTTATTCGATTTTTTGCCACAAAAGACCCGGACGAATTTTTATTAGTCAGGACTAAGCCTACGCTGAAGACGGGTCAGAGTGTCGGACCTATGAATATAGTATACAAGTATTGTTAAAACAACCATTTTCATTATTTCCGTAACTAGCCAATATAAAAAACCTAAATCTTTCAGACTGCTGAAATAGTCTTATAAACATAATTTGCATTCTTTATTGCAGACGTGTTCATTTATTCGATCGGAAAATGAATAATTGCTCACAACTGTCGGAGAATATAGTTAACAGCAATGATACTGTTTCGTTTGGTTTGTGCTCAAATCGAGGCCTGGTTCTGCCAATACTGAACGAGGAAGAATGGAATCAGCAATTCCGAGCGTTGATTTACTTGTCTGGTATGCTGTGGACGTTTATAGGAGTCTCTATTGTGGCCGATGCTTTCATGTCCGCCATCGAGCAAATTACGTCCCAGACACGAGTAACGTACAGAAACGGCAAAAGTGTGGAGGTGAAGATATGGAACCCTACTGTAGCTAATCTCACCTTAATGGCACTTGGTAGCAGCGCCCCTGAAATTATGCTTTCAGTGATTGAAATTGTGGGTAAGAGAATAGCAGCACGCAGGACCAGTTTTTTTACACACAGCTTTGAGTCGATCGAATTTTTTTACACAAATCACGATAAATGCAACGATCTGTTTTTGGTTTAAGATTCGGAGAAACCTAGCTTCAGCAAAAACAGCGCACTGAATAAAGTAAATTTCTGAAGACCTTATTTACGTTTGTGCACAAGTAACAAAATGGGTAACCGTAACACAAGTAGCCTATTTCAGTGGGACCGTTTTAAATATTTGAACTGAAGTTTTTAAACTGTATGCTGAAACAACATCAAAGGAGAGACATTAAAATCTGCATGAGAGTAATATAGCTTAACTTTCCTGAAAATTTGATGAAGTTCAGAAATGTTTTCAAGAAAGCTATTAGTGGCAATGCAAATGAATATCGACCAAAATTGACAGTCGTAGAAAATCGACCAATCCATCAGCGCAAGTTGGAAAGACAAACGGATTTTTGCACAACCTTTTATATGGAATTTTTAGCTAAAAGAAGTTATTGTGTATAGAAATCTACATATAAAAAGTGTTCAGTCCAGGGATGGTATTTCTGATGGTTTGATTTCAGCTTACAGCGTTTTCTCTTTAAATCATAGTGTATGCTCATCCTTTGGTAATTTTGGATGAGGAGTTATGAATACGCATTTTGTCTGCTAAAGTTGCAATTTGTCATTTTGAATAGCTTATCTCGGCCAACAAAGTATAATACCATATATAGTTTCTAGTTATTCCTGCAAGAAAACTGTCACTGACTGATTCCTTTTTAGGTGCTGGTTTTTACTCGGGGGAGTTGGGTCCGTCAACTATTGTGGGATCAGCTGCCTTTAATCTCTTCTGCATCATTGCAGTATGCATCGTCAGTGCTCCTAAAGGCGAAGTTCGTCAGATTGAACAACTTCTGGTTTTTGCTGTTACAACAGCTTTCGGAATCTTCGCATATTTGTGGCTACTGATTGTTCTCATAGGAAGTTCGCCCAATGAAGTCGAGGTTTGGGAAGCCATCCTAACTTTTGCGTTTTTCATTCTTATGGTAGTGGTCGCTTATTTCGCTGATAGAAAATTTTGTTGCAGGCTCAAAATTGCTGAAAAAATAAAAATAGTTGGTTCGCATTCTCAGGTTGCTTCAAAGTCGAAAGTTCAAGAAGGTTCTGATCAAACTAAACTAGGAGAAAGCACAGAAACGCGACAGACAAACGACGGAAAGGTAGGACGGCCAAGCTGCAATAAAGGAATTCTGGAACGGGGAATGGCGGTAAAAAATCCACACGCCTTCGCGGAAGTTGTGACACAAGAGAACGGTATACAGAAGGAAAAATCGTCCAATATAATATACTTTCGAGGACATGTGACTATGCCTACCACTGTGTCGGAGTCTCAGTCGGTCAGTTCGAAAGAGCAGAACTTGTGCAAAGAAATGAATGGTCAATGTAGAAACAGCCAAATAAAGTCTTTAGTCATAATAATAGCTGACGATAGCAAACATGGTGAATTCCTGGATGTTGTGTCATCAAATATGGATGGAGGAAACAGTAAACTGGTTGACGTCGATCTTGCGAAATGTTATGCCAAAAGAGATTCTTTGTCTGATAAATATATGGAAGAATTGGAAATGAAATCGAAGAGATGGAGGGATCAATTTCGACGGGCTCTGAACGTGAACGACGGTAATACGGAATCAGCCCAGTTTATCGACTACATTTACCACGTTTTCTCGTTTGGATGGAAATTTCTATTCGCCTTCATTCCGCCGCCGTCCTTTGGAGGAGGTTGGCCTTGTTTCTCTGCGTCATTGGCCTTAATTGGGCTTTTGACAGCTATCCTAGGCGATTTGGCTTCAATATTTGGCTGCTTAGTCGGTCTGAAAGACTCCGTAACGGCTATAACTTTTGTGACACTAGGCACTAGTGTTCCTGATACTTTCGCTTGCCGCTTGGCGACACAGCAAGAGCCAGTGGCAGACAACGCTATTGGAAATATTAATGGTAGCAATGCCTTTAACGTTTTCCTCGGCTTAGGTCTGCCGTGGATTATTGCATCTGTTTACTGGGCTGCTCAGAATAAGCCATTCTGTGTCAAAGCGGGATCTCTGTCTTTCAGTGTGGCCATGTTCATGATCGGCGCGGTTGTTGCTGTACTACTCCTGGTAATTCGCCGGAGAACTGCTGTCTTCGGCAGAGCAGAGTTGGGTGGACCACGTTTTACCAAAGCTGCTTCATTTGTTTGTGGATTTTCTATATCGTAATGTCATCACTGGAAGCCTACGGATACATAAAGGGATTTTAGAAAAAGCCCTGGGTCAACAAACTATTGATTTATTCCCCTTTTTTAAGAAAATATCCAGACCAAGAGCCTGCCGCCAGAAGTATACCTCGTTGAAAACTGGCCTCTATTTTGTATCCCTCTGTTCGTTGGTTCAAACAATCCTTACATCCTTTTGTGCCTAAATGAAACAACAATGTTAAGCTCGTCGTCTCAGGACTGTGCAGAAACTGTTGCCTCCACCGTTGTACAGTAAAATATGGGTTTGAATTGACTATTGTACTTGAGTTCTACTCAACAAATTCAGATTTGTGAAAAAATACCAGGTTTGTTAAAGAACGCAGAGGGAAAGTGTTAAAAGGTTTTGGTTACTTTAAAGCTGATAGTCGGTGCACGTCGGTCAGATAAAATATATGAAGTCCTGAGTCTCAATCAATATTAAATGCTGTATAAGCGATCACTGTATTCTACTCACATTTTGTGTCAGTCTTCAGTATTCATTAACGTTTGTGATCTCAATTTATAGCACGATAAAAAAAAAGAAAAAGAGGGGGGGGGGACACAAGGAAAAGAAAGGAGAAAGGAAAGGAAAGAGGGGAATGATAGGAGAGGAGAAATGAAGGGGGAAGGGGGGGATGAGTTTACTAGTGGCACGTAATGTAATGTGCGATCCTGCATGTTACAGAAAACTATTTCTTTTATCGGAAAGATGAATAGAAGGAGAGCTGGGGGTTATTTTCAGTTTTTAAAATCAGTTCCTGTTGCCACTAGCCTGTTCCCGGTTCAAAATATGTATTATCAAGTTTAATGTTATCAAGAATATGTTAAGGTGGAGGCAAGGAAAGGTGGAAGGGAATAGAGAGGAGGAAATTTTGGGGGGGGGGGGGTTTAAAGGGAGAGGGGGAAGGGAGGGGAGGGGGGGGGGGGGGGGGGGATTGGAGGGGAAGGGGGGGGAGGGAGGGGAAGATGGAGGGGAGAGGAGGGGAGGGGAGGGGGGGGGGGAGGGGGGGGGAAGGGGGAGGGGGCCTTAACATATAAAGCAGCTCCGCTTTGGACGGTGTAGAATCCTTATGGCAAAGCGTTACCACAGCCTTGCCGTTATTTCAGGGGACAATTTTTTAATTTTAATTTTTCTTTTTCATAGGACGAGAAAATTTAAAAGCACGAGAAAAGCTTTTACAACAGCCAATGATATGATCAAAATGTTTGAGGCTAAAAGCTCTCAGCATAGCTGAAATGTGCAAGTGTTTCTAATAATTTTTGGATATAGCTAGCATAACATAAACCATTAACCCTTTAATGCGACATTAGCCGTATGCCCCAAGCGCCGATTTTCGACATCTATTTTTCGAAGCAGAAACCAGTTACCGGTTGGAAGTCTGGGTGTTTGCTCCGTTTTCTTCAATAACGTCGGCCCCACTTTGGCAGGATATTTCCACGCCAGATAGAAAAATGGAGTTTTAAGGGATTCCAGCTGACACTGAAAATTCTGACGATTTCCAGTCGTTTCAAACGAAAGCAGCGCCGATAGTTCATTGGTGGAAAAGCGACTCCGCCAGAGTGATAAAAGTGATTAGTTGATTAGTGATTAGTTGATTGGTGTAGCAGTTTATCGAGGAAAACGTTTGCAACCGTTCTTGGAATTTTTGGTACCGTAAGCCGTTATGATTGGTTATGCACATTAAAGTAAAGTACAGTTTATTCGATCTCAGAATCAACTCTTGGGAGTAAAAATCAATCAGTTTATTTTCGGCAATGAAAGTATAGCATAATCCCTATTTCGCCCGAGTTTAACGGCTTGTAACTCTTCCCGGTTGCATCGGGGACCGTTCAATGCTAGCAAATGGAAATGTAGATCAATTAATTTTCTATCGTTTGTTGGTAGTTCATCTCTCCAGGTATTCTCATTAAAATGAAACAAGATTAATAGCCAAAGAATAAAAAAAATGTCCGTACCTAGGACCGAAAATGGACGAAAATTTCTTATGGTATCCTGTACAGAGAGATGCTGATCATATCCCAACCCATCCATCTAGGTGTCTGTGAACAACATTGTAACCTTCCTCCCAAAAAAGTCCAAGAATCTGAGCAGCCATTCAATCATATTGCGCTGATTGCTCGCTTTTGCTTTTTCTGCTTCGTCAGCGGCAACTCTCTAACTTGCATTTTGAATTATCCACAGTCGCTGGGAAAACTTTGGTCCTGTTTTTGCGAAAACTACATTTTTATGAAAACAGTTTACTGGATAGTAATTGGATGATGATCATGTCTAAAATAATTAGCATCTGTGAGACCTTCAATTAAGACTAAGAGATTAATTAATCAAATTAGATGAATTTTCCGGGTTGCGTAGCTCAACAAGTAATGGATTATTTTGATTTCTGCGAAAAAAGTAATTTTTTGACGCCAGAATAATAAAATTAGCCAATAAGAGAATAAGAGAAAATCTAAAAAGTTAAGTAAACGAGATCTATCGAATGACTACAGTTGTTCTGCAGCTGCTACCCAACTGTCGAAAATTAGCAAAAACTGTATAGAATGAACATGCCAAATTTTTGAAACTGGATAACCAACGATACTTGCCCGAACGGAATCACCACCTCAAGCATCGCGAAAGCTATCATAATGTTCTGATAATTATCTCCATTTTCTAGTTTTATTATTTTTGTTCCTAAACTTTTTAGTTTTACAGATTCTGAGTGGAGTGATAGTTTCTTTACAGAATGCAAGTTCAGTTAAAGGTGGTGGTATCCTATTGTGCAGTGCTTTTGTTGTAGTTTTTTTAAAACTGTGACTTTCGCAATTTTGGGAGTAGGCAAAATCTTTATACATCATTTTAAAGCTTTATAATCAGGAGATTCGCATGAGCTTACACGAAACTAGCCAAAACTTAGCAAAACATAACGGCTAAATATAGATCAAAACTTTTTGAACATCAATGTCTCAGCACTGCAGAATCGGTCAAAGGTTCTTTTTGTGCCCTGATATTTTGGACGTCTATCTGCTTATTTTACTAAAGTGCCTGTAATAAGGAATTCATTGATGAGACGAGATGGTACTTTAAACTTGAGATTTGGTGGAAATGGATTCTCGCAGAACTGATACCATTTCGCTCTGAACTTCAATTTTCAACATTTACCTATAATGGATAAAAAGCTTTTTTGGCTGGATAAAAGGCTCATTAATGCTGAGGGCCATTATCTTGGCCCAGTTTGAGAAGACTCAAAACGCCGTTGCCAAATTTCGTGTCATCCTAGATATGAGGATTTTTTGCAGCATAAGAGCTTTGGGGCCAAATCTAAAATGCAATTGGGTTTGCATATCCTCCACATCATGACACTAGAAGAAATTTTGGACTATTCTGCAGTTTTCGGAAATCGATGTTCAAAGACATATATTTCTCTGGTGGTTTGCCAGAATACTAATGTATTTTGCTAGTTTCATAAAATAATGTGTTTTACTCTGTATAAGCCTTAGAAAAATCTCTAAATCTCTTTCTAGCTGTGAAGGTGCGAAAGTTATAGCGTTCCAAAAACACTCCGCAAAAGAATATCACCGTCTTAAATTCTTCTTACGGATCACGTCCGCCCATCTGACATAAGCAGACACGAGCATAAAAACTGAGATCCAAGACAAGTGACGGATAAGATCCACGGTTCAGCTAAACTTTCTTTTTGTAGCAATAGTTTTTTAAAATTACCAACTTTGCAATGCAGTATACAAGCAATTGTTTAAATACAGTTAACGCTACGCTTTCCGTAATATTATGAATAGTGTAATTTCAGCAGTTATTGTCAAGCTTCATTGATGTCATTGTGTTGGCTGGGGGCATTTCATCTTGAAATTGAATTGGGCATAAGTATTTATAGTTTAGTTTGTATAGCGTAGGCATAGGTGTAAGGCGAGGCGGGGGGGGGGGGTTGGGATAGCCATTTTTACAAACCCTCCAGAACTTTTTGGGGGAAGGGGGGGGGGTGGACGCCAGACATGTGCAGGAGGGGAAGTTCTGGGGGGGGGGGTGAAGGGGCAGCCGATGACCGCCTAAAAACCGGATTTTTCCGGTTTTTTAACGGAAAAAAATCCGGATTCTGAGGGGGGGGGGGGTGAGGGACCCCTCTGTGGTGGGGTGAGCTCTCAGGTCCGGGGGGGGTGAAACCCCCCCCCCCCCCCCACGTATGGTGGACGCGCCCGAGGCACGAGAAAATGGCCAAAAATTGGGTAATTTTGGGGTAAATTTTGCAAAATTTTCAAAAATGTCCAAATTCTTGGCTTGAAGTGTTGTTACCAGAAATACACATTTTAACTGTATTATGGACCTTATGACTCAATATTGACCTTATTCTGGACTTGGAAATATGTTGGCAATCATGTTGTTGAGTTTTAAGCCACTATCAAATGTTAAAATTATTTCATGGTTTGATCATAGGTGAACCAGGCTACAGTTTGCCCCCTGTGAGACCCCCCCCACGGAGAGGCCAGACCCCCCTCCCCCCCTACCCGACCTCAACTACTCCCCCCCCAAGCCGAGCTCAAACCCCCCTCCCCCCCTAAAATTGGGTCAAAACCAGGTAAAAAATGCAAAATTTTTGAAAAAATTTTTTGCAATTTCTGAAAATTTTTGAAAAAAATCAAAAAAATGGCTATAAATCACATATAAAGTGCTAAAGATGGTTATTTATAGCAATTAAAAGATAATATACGCAATTATAAACCACAATCTGGGCTAATTTAGGCATATTTTAGCACAAATTTGTCAATTTTCAAGCCCTATTTTCGCATACGATAACTATCGACAGAAGCTTTTGAGTATGTTTTATGTACTGTACAGGAAAAGGAGCATTTTTAGCCAAAAAAACTTGGGTACAGTTTAGGGGGGGTCCCCCTCCCCCAAATTTCGGATTTGGGTGGGGTCCCCCGAGCCGAATTTGGACCTTCTACTCCCCCCCCCAACCCAAACAGGTGGTACACCTATGGGTTTGATTAGATTTGTTTACGTATGTTTAGATCATTAGAAATGGCTGAAAATTTGGCATAAAAAGTGATAAATTTTTTAGGGGGAGGGTTGGCGATGGGGGTTTCCAGAGGGGCCCCGCACAAAAAATGTTTGGGGGAGCTCCCCATAGTTTCACCGGAAATTTTGGTTGGGGGGGCAAACTTCGGAAATTTGGTGGTCGACCCCAGAAATGTGATTGGGAGTACCCCCCGACCCGAACCCCCCCAAAATTCGGACCTCAGAAAATTCAATAAATGGCCTAAAAATACAAAATTTTCTGTATTTTAACGCTTTTTCCGTGAACACAAGGCTTGTTTTTATCGTTTTAGGCGCTTTTACACCGTTTTAAGCCGATTTTAAGCCAAAATTTAAGAAAATTTTTTCAAAAAATGACCATTTTTTAGCAAAATTTAGCTAACTTTTTGGCCCCACAAAGTGCTGGGGGGGTTCGGTGGGTGTAACCAAAAGTGGGGGGAAGGATAGTCAAAAATCTGGGTCCTGGGGGGGGGGGAAGTTGGTAGAAAATTTTGGAGGGGATACCCACCCTGGTGAATCTATAGCGCCCCCCCTCCAGAGTTTCACCGGAACTTTTGGTTGGGGGGGGCAAACTTCGGAAATTTGGTGGTCGACCCCCGAAATGTGATGGGGAATACCCCCCCGATCCCGAACCCCACCCCCCAAAATTCGGACCTCAGAGAATTCCAAAAAATGGCCTAAAAAAGCCAAATTTTTTGTATTTTAACGCTTTTTTGTCAAAACAAGGCTTGTTTTTATTGTTTTAGGCGTTTTACACCGTTTTAAACCGATTTTAAGCCAAAATTCGAGAACAGATTTTCAAAAAATGACCATTTTTTAGCTAAATTTAGCTAACCTTTTGGCCCCAAAAAGTGCTGGGGGGGGTGGGGGGTTCGGGGCCTCGGGGGGGTAACCAAAAGTGGGAGGAGGGGTAGTCAAAAAATCTGGGGAAGGGTAAAGTTGGTCGAAAGTTGTGGGGGGGATCATAGGTGTAATGGGGATTTGGAATTGGGGGGGGTCCCCTTCGCCGGAATCATAGGTGTAACGGGGATTTGGGTTGGGGGGCCCCTCCCCCGGAATTTTGGGGGGGGGGGCCCTTTTAGACGCCCCCCCACCCCCCCCCCCCCACGACCCCCCCCCAAACCTCCCTAAAAAAATTTTTCTATTTTCATGTCAAAAATAGCATTTTCAGCCATTGCTAATGCCAAAAAACATTCAACTATGAAGTAATTTTGACATTACACAGGGGTTTTAAACTCGAAAACTTGATTGGCAACATGTTTCTAAGTCTAAAATAAGGTCAATATTGAGCCAGAAATCCATAAAACCGTTAAAAACGTGTATTTCTCGCAATAATAAAAACTTTAAGCCAAAAATTTGGACTTTTTGAAAAATTTTGCAGAATTTACCCTAAAAATACCCAATTTTTGGCCAAGACTACCCCCCCCCCCACCCAGTTGGGGGGGCCGGGGGCCCCCAAAAATTTTTGGGGGGGTTTGTAAAAATGGCTGGGGGGTTACCCCCCCAATTACACCTATGCCCGGAATTATGGGGGGGGCCCTTTTTACACCCCCCAAACCCCCCCACGACCCCCCCCCCCCCAAAATTTTTCTATTTTTATGTCAAAAATCGCATTTTCAGCCATTGCTAATGCCGAAAAACATGAAATCATTAAGTAATTTTAACATTAGACAGTTTTTAAAGTCGAAAACTTGATTGCCAACATGTTTCTGAGTCCAGAATAAGGTCAATATTAAGTCTAGAAGACCATTAAACCGTTATAAACGTGTATTTCTCGCGATAATAAACACGTTAAGCCAAAAATTTTGACTTTTTTGAAAAATTTTGCAAAATTTGCCCTAACAATGCCCAATTTTCGCGCCTTTGGCGCGACTACCCCGGGGGCCGGGGGCCCCCAAAAATTTCTGGGGGGGTTTGGAAAAATGGCTGTGGGGGTTACCCCCCCCCTGGGTTTTTTTGCGCCACAAACTGCGAAATTACGCAATTTTTTTCTGAAATACGCAAAAAATTTTGGGCCGTTGCGCCACAGTACGCAAAAATTTTTGAGCCAAAATATGTTTAAAAAATGCGATTTGGAGTCAAAAATGTTAAAATTCTCCTAATTTTTGCTGAGGGCTGCCGCCCCTCAGACCCCCGCCTTGTGTGTAGTAAATTTGCTTATTTGAGATTACTCCAAATGTGGTTGTTCGTTGTTGATGCTAAAGAGTTGTATTGTATCAGCTGTTTTGTTGTCCACTAATTCAAAAGTGCCTTTGCAAAATTGTTTGGGGCATCAAAGCATTTTACGCAATACATCAAGTGCAGGAACCGTACGTTGATTAAAAATGAAAGTTGTAGATGTAATATGTAATCTGTTCAGCTCTACGAAACTTACCCTCGCACGTGGCCGCACAATTTTCTTGGAACACACGAAAATGGACGGTTTCTGAATCAACTATTTATTAATTTCTTGAAAAGTTTTGAACTACAAAAGACATTCTTGAAAAATTTTTGCGCCTTCGGCGCATCTACGTAATTGTTCTTATTTCGTTCCCAGCTTTAACATTATCGTTCTTTCTTTAGCGTATCCGTATCTGATCTTTCTTTAATGTCGTCAAAACGACATAATGTTAAGTAATCAAAATACGTTGTATATATATACTTACTTATGTCGAAAACAAGATAGTGAAATTGCGAAAAATGTTTTCAGAAAACAAATTTCTTGCGAAAACACACTCACTGTTCCGAAGTCCACTTTTCAACAAATTCCTGCTGATAAATGTTTCATATATGTATATATTCTATTCACGCACTTTCGCGCTAAGAATTGCGTAAAATTTTCTAAGGCTTCTCTCTGGCGTGGCAAAATGATAAATTAAGTATTTAAAAATGCTTTAAAACGTTAAATAAAGTATAAAATAACGCAAAAATCGGTTGTTTGAGCGAAAACAGGCGTGGCGCAATTTTTTTCCAAATTACGCAAACAATTTTGGGGCACTGCGCCACGGACCGCAAAAAGTTCGGACGAAAAAAAACACAGCCCCCCCCCCAATTACACCTATGGGGGGGATACTCGAGTTTTTTAGCGTTTTTAACTGTTTTTAGACAACTTTTTTAGAAAATTTTTGAAAAATTGCAAAAATTTAGCATTTTTTCTCTTGTTTGGACGCCATTTTAGGTGGGGGATGGGGGTCTGAGCTCGCCTTGGTGGAGGTGGGGTGGGAGTAGTCGAGGTCGGGTATGGAGGGTGGGGGGTCTGGCCTCTCCGTGGGGGGGTCTCACAGGGAGTAAACTGTAGCCTGGTACACCTATATATGGGTACTTCCTACATTGCCTACCTATATATATAAGTGGGAGCGGGGGTCGAAAAAAAATCTATTTGGGGGAAGGCTAAGAAAAGTTTATCGAGATGGGGTCGGCAAAAGAATCGGTTTTTAGTTTTCGCTTTTTCTCAAGTTTCAGCTATTTTTAGTGGGTTTTTATGTAATTAAGCGAACTTTAGCAATTTTTCGCTACGTTTTGGTAATTTTATTTTTGTGAAAAATTTCGAATTTTTGGCTAAAATTTTTCAATAATTTAGGTATATTTATATTGTATTTAGGTATATTTAGGTATACAAGTCGAACTTATCAACTCTGATCGAAATTTCAACTGCAGAGTCGGAATCAGTGCCCCCGAATTATATACCCTATAGGCGACTTTTCGCTAAAATCGGAGACAAAAATTTTTTGATCGATTTTTATCGATCGATTCTACTGATCGATCGATTGATCCGATCGATCTCTCGATTCAATTTTTGAAATCAGCGACCTCGATTTACCCTAGTGGCACCTTCCAAATCGGAGACAAAAATGTTTTCGAACCATAAGGTAGGACCAAGGCAAGCTTTTTGTCCCAATGGTTTTCATAGGGGTCGCGGCAGCGACCCCTATAATATGTGTGAAAAGTGGCTGGAGACAGTGTAAAATAAGCTGCGCAGAAGCTGCGCAAAATCCTGCGCAGATCCTGCGCAGATTTCATGCGCAAATTGTAGAGCACATCGAGTTTAGTATGTCTGTGAAGTTTCAGCCCCGTATCACTTACCGTTAAAAAGTTGCGCCCCGGACCGGTTATGGCGGCGATGTTTTTTTTTCCGGTTTCTCCTATTTGATGGTTGTATTGTACATAATGTTCGCCGCTTTCACGTGATCTGCAGCGGTGGGCCAACCTAAAGGGCTATGGGGTCTAGTAGTACCCTCTAACGAATTTAAGAATCACAACTTTTTTTTGCGCCGCAGCTGCGCCACAGCGCCGCAGTGGCGCCGCAAAGTCGGCTCATAGCGAAAAGTGACCATTTTTGTGGTCGTCGCTCAGGTCGAACGTTACGAGCTGGAGCTGATTTCTTTTTATATTCAGAAATTACATATATTGAACTAACTAACGGTCCAGGTTGCGTTTCTCTATCACTTCCCTAGCGACCACAGTGGCCCGTCAAAGATGGCGAAAATTCGAAAAATGAAAAATCGAAATTTCTCGCTATCTATTTAACTTTGAACGCTCAAATCTTCCATACAATGGTTTTCTGGCACGGAGAATCGATTCCCGCAGTCAGTTTTACCGTCAGACCCACCCATCTTGCTGGGCTGGTTCCACTTTGCCGTCGGGAGGGTCAAGTCGGAAACCGCTTCCTGGAGGTCCATAGTAGGCTTTACATGGCCTCTCAAAACTTTGTCTATAGGGGTTTTCTGGTACGCCCAGCTCATTCCCGGTGTCCTTTTTGCCGTAGGACTCATCCATCTTGCTGTGCTGCTTCCACTTTGCCGTCTGGAGGGTCATGTCGGAAACCGCTTCCTGGAGGTCCATAGTAGGCTCTACCTGGCCTCTCAAAACTTTGTCTATAGGGGTTTTCTGGTGTGCCCAGCTCATTCCCGGTATCCGTTTTGCCGTCCGACGTACCTATTTTGCTGGGCTGGTTCCACTTTGCCGTTTGAAGGGTCAGTCGGGTGGGGGTCAAGTGGTCGAAAATAAAATTTTTCAAAAGTGGTCAAATTTGGTACAAAATGAAAGCCCTAAGCGAGCTGAGCAACTTTTGTCATAGAACTGCATGCTCAAAGTGGCTGTAGAGTGCTGTGGTGGGGTGGGGTGGGGACTTAGGCGATTTTCGGTCAAAAATGAAAGTTTTCAAAAGTGGTCAAATTTGGTACCAAATGAAAGCCCTAAGCGAGCTGAGCAACTTTTGTCATAGAACTGCATGCTCAAAGTGGCTGTAGAGTGCTGTGGTGGGGTGGGGTGGGGACTTAGGCGATTTTCGGTCAAAAATAAAATTTTTCAAAAGTGGTCAAATTTGGTATCAAATGAAAGCCCTAAGTGAGCTGAGCAATTTTTGACATGGAACCATCCACCAATATTTGCTGTGCCAAATAACGTCACGTGCCCATGAAACTTTTGTCTTTGCTTCTTCAACCGGAATTTAAAGGATATATATACCTATTTATATTTATTATATATTTAAAGGATATTTAAAGGATATATATATATATATACGATACAGCCAACACACACATATTATCCTCTTTTGTGCGGAGCATTTTTGTTACTTGTAATATATATATATATATATATACAAGTAATAAAAATGCTCCTCCGGAGCATGAAAAAGTAATATGGGTAGTTGTGAGGTTGTAAAATCAAGAGAGGACTAGTCTTAAAAATGCTTAATATGGGGCTAGGTTCAAAAAAAGAAGAGGACTAGGTTGTGGGCGAATTAATATGGGCACAGCTTCGCCGAGCAACCCATATTCGCGGACTGAAAAAGTTATATATTTTTATACGTACCAGTGTTCAGATTTAGTTACGGCACGTAAATAATATACGACTATGATAAACGAGTTTTAGTGGAAGCAAACATTTCTTTCGATAAACTCTTAATATTTATCTATATACTGAGCGTTTTAACCATTTATAAGAAAAGTATATATTTCAACAATAACTTCAGGATCAGGACATTCTCCGACGATCTTCTATTTCTATTCAGCCGTTAGCGTTACAATCATAGCTTTGGTTCTTTCTAGTTGTTTGTCGTAGTCCAGCACAACCAAATTATATACTATATAGTTTACGTATATATAACTGCTGGAATTGTAATTATTGACTGACATTAATTGCTCTGTATATGGCAATCGCCATGACGAAGCGTGAAAGCCCGCGAATATGGGTTGCTCGGCGAAGCTGTGCCCATATTAATTCGCCCACAACCTAGTCCTCTTCTTTTTTTGAACCTAGCCCCATATTAAGCATTTTTAAGACTAGTCCTCTCTTGATTTTACAACCTCACAACTACCCATATTACTTTTTCATGCTCCGGAGGAGCATTTTTATTACTTGTCCTTCTGTCATTTTAAAGGTTCCCTTTCCAGCAGTGAGCTGACGCAGATTAGGAGCTTGAAAAATGCAATAGGCAGGGCAAATGGGCTTTCATTTTTTACCAAACATGACTACTTTTGAAGACTTTAATTTTTTGACCCACGCCGGCCACCCACCCACAGGTCGGTGGAGCCACTTTTTGTGGCTGGTATCTGGGTTTATTATAGGCACAAATAAGTGGGGGGGGGGGGAGGTCGAAAAGTGGGGGGAATAAAATGGGCCAAAAATGCTAAAAGTGATGTATAAATAGCCGGTTTTCCACATACACTGCGATAATTATGCTTAAAAGTGCTCAAAAATCACGTTTTAGCACCAAAATGGACGATTTTTGACCAAAAAACTCCGGCGACGCCGGAAAATTTTTGAAAATTTTGACCAAAAATCCTTAAAATTTGGCATTTTCTGGGCACCGCATAGTGAGTTGGGGAAGCCCAAAGAAGTGGGGGGGGAACGAGTGGGGGGGGAGGTGCTCAGAGTGGGGGGG